>VDFB02083858.1:0-21913 GCA_007258455.2 Sequoia sempervirens
AAAATCCATTCGCTCTGTTATTCTAGCAACCAAACATGGCAAATAATCCACCTCCTGCTTTTGAGTTTCTCATTGTTCCCCAACGAGATACTGACAATCTTAAGAATATACCTTCTTCACTACTTCCAAAATTCTATGGCCTAGTCACGGAGGACCCTGAAACTTTCTTGTTTGAGTTTGATGTCCTCTATCGCAGTTATGACTATAATACAAACACTCATAAACTGAAGTTATTTCCTTCCACCTTGAAGGAGGGAGCTCTTAGATGGTTCATGAGTCTGGGAAGAGGTGTTGTAGATAGTTGGGCAGCCATGCAAATGAAATTCCTTAAAAAGTATAAGGAATATTATAAGAGTGCCAGCAAAGGTGATGACATATTCCAAATTCAGCAGGAGGATGAAAGTCTGAAAGATTATATTTCTAGATTTTTGTTTTCACTAAAGAGGAACTCAAACCATACTCTCAACGAGGACTCTCAGAAACTACTCTTTCTAAGGGAAATCAGTGATGCCTGTATAGACGCCCTGGACCTGATGGGAGAAGGTGATATAACCCAACTACCTTGGGATGATATAAAGAAAATGTGTCTTAACTACTCTCGAGCAATAGTTAAGAAAGGTCGAGGTCATCATGCTACAGTGGGGAAGTCTTCTTCTGGTGGAGTTTCTCAAATAGAGATAACAAATTTGTTGTCTGACTTCAAGCAAGACATCATTAATAATATGGCTACACAACTAAACACTATGCAAGCTCGAAAGAAACATGAGGAAGCTGAGGTAGTTTTGGCCAAGTTCTGTCCATACTGCAGATAGAAGAAACATAACTACAGATGCAAGATAGTGGCTAATTTGGAAGCTAAGAAACTACCTACTAACTTCAATCCAGTAGAAGGTGATGATGATCAAGTGTTCTTTGTTGCACAAAGGAGACCATGGGTCCAAAGACAAGGTATGCCTCAAGATCCTTTAAATTTTGGCAATCCTTATTCTAGCTATAATAACCAATGGAAACCTACATATGGACCACCACCACCCTAGAATCCACCTCAACCAAGTTGGCCTAATTATTAGACCCCGCAATGGCAATATCCTCAAGGAGGTTGGCAGTAGCCACAAGGACAATGGACCCCACCTTCAGGTAATTGGCAGCAAAATCTTCAATGGAGAGGTCCTCAGCAATGGCAAAACCAGTCCCCTAGATTCCTGCAACTTCCATAGCCACAACCATAGGCCCTTATGCCACCTCCTGCAGCAACTATCACAAATACTTGACCTCCAAAACAAACGCCTATGCCTACCCAGCCGTTGCCCAATCCCAATAATAAGCAACAGTAGCAGCCACAGCAGCCTCTGTATCTTGCCAAAGCCAACCAATATCAAAATTATGCCTTAAATGTAAATGATATCCATTTGAGGTCTAAAACCACTCTATCTGCTCCAAAACTACCTCTAATTACTGAAATACCAGATTCTCCCCTTGAAGAATCTACTGCACCTACTATTCCTAATGAGCATATGCCTATACCTGATATGATTTCTAAGGAGCCTGTTTTACAAAGTCAAGACAAACCACCTTTTCCTCAGAAGTTAAAAATTACTGCATTTCAATCCATAGAAGAACCCACTTTTGACATTCTGGATTAGCTCAAAAATGTACAAATTTAAATCTCCTTATTTCAGGCTATTAAAGATGTTCTCATTTTTAGAAAAACTATTAAAGAGGCCTATTTAAAGAAGCCTAGACAAAAGAAAAAGGATCCTCAAACAATTCATGTCTTAGGAAAATTAGCTAATATAATGTTGGGAAATGTAGTCATCCCAAAGTATATTGACCCTAGAAGTCCTGTAGTACAGATACATATAAATGGCCAAATTATAAAAAATATTTTGATTAACTTAGGTGTTGCCATTAATGTCATGACAAAGCATACTATGGACTCCTTGAACATTTCAAACATTAGGTCTACATCCACAGTTCTGCAGCTTATAGATAGCTCCACAGTTAAACCTGATGGGATAGTGGAAGATGTAATTGTCACTCTTGAATCTTGGGAGTATCTAGCTGATTTCACAATATTATCAGTTAAGGAAACTTTAGGAGGGTATCTAGTTATCCTTGGTAGACCATGGTTAGCAACTGCTGATACTTTTATAGGATGTCGTTCTGGAGATATGACCATTTTCGATGGACAATCCACAAAAAAATTAGCTTTGTATCTGCCTGCTAGACCTTAACCAGATTTGTCCCAACCTGTTTGGCCAGATGTGGGCGAAGAAACTGAAGAAGCCAATTCCTTAGCTCAATTAATGATACTTCAAAATGATCCATTCTCACAATTTCAGAGTGAAGATGCTTTTCTTTTTCAAATTCTACAGTTCAACTCTGATACGGGTAGTTCATCTGATCCAAGTGGCAACCATCTACAATTTTTCTTGTAGCAACCAAATTATGAGAGTTCACTGCCTAAACTTCTAGCAATTTTTCATAACTTGCTTCCACGAGAGGTACAAACATCACCTGTAGATTCTATGAGTAATTTCACTAAGTAGATAGAATTGTCTCTAGGTCACTGTCTGAATATCAATAGTAAGTTGTCACAATCTCAACAAGCTATCTTATTAAAAATGATACAAGATCAGCATAAAGCTTTTGCATGGGAATATGGGGACATGCAAGGAATAGATCCTTGAGTTTGTACTCACAGGATATATATCAAAGAATATTGTTTACCAGTTAGGCAGCCTCAAATAAGAGTAAATCCAGCACTTAGAGAAATAGTTAAAAGTGAGCTTCAAAAGTTGCTTGATGCTGGTTTTATTTATCCAATCTCTAACATTCAATGGGTTTCTCTATTATTTATTGTCCCCAAGAAAGGTGGAAAATGGAGAGTGTGTGTAGATTACAGAGAGTTGAACAATGCCACTAAAAAATATCACTTTCCACTACTTTTTGTAGACTAAGTACTAGACTCACTATCTGGCAAAAGATTTTTTTTTTTGGATGGTTACAGTGAGTACAATCAAATAAAAATTGCCCCTAAAGATTAAGATAAGACCACTTTTACTTATCCATGGGGAACATTTGCTTATTCGGTCTTGCCTTTTGGTCTATGCAATGCGCCAGCAACATTCCAGAGAGCAGTAATTAGTATTTTTGCTAATATATCTCATGACTGTATGAAGATTTATATGAATGATTTCACTACCTATGGAGTCACATTTGAAGAAGCACTGGTGAATTTAGAAAAAGTATTAAAAAGGTGCAAAGAGAAAATTTTGTCTCTAAACAGTGAAAAATGTTTTCTAATGATGGAAGAAGGTATTGTTCTAGGCCATCATATTTCAAAGAATGGAATTCAGGTCAACCCTGCTAAAATTGAAGTTATTCAGAATTTACAAACTCCTGCAAAACAAAAAGATGTCAGAAATTTTCTTGGCCATGCAGGGTATTATAAAAGGTTTATAAAAGATTTCAGTAAAATCACTAGTCCACTTTATGCCTTGTTAACTAAAGATTCTCAATTTGAGTGGACAGAGGCCTGTGAAAAATCTTTCCTGCAACTAAAGGACTTGCTTACTCAAGCCCCTGTTCTTCAAGGTCCAAAATAGAATTTGTCTTTTCACATACATGTTGATGCCTCTGATTTTGGTATAGGAGCAGTTTTAAGTCAAAAAAGAAAATTTAATTGAGCATGCTATCTACTTTATCAGCAGGAACCTTTAAGGTCCTGAGCTCAACTATATTGTTACAGAAAAGGAATTGCTCGCAGTAGTGTATGTTTTGAATAAATTTAGGCATTATGTCACAGGTTATCAGATATTCATCCATACTGACTATGCAACAATCAAGTATCTGATGAAAAAATCTTCCATCTCTAGTAGATTGGCAAGATGGCTCCTGTTGTTACAAGAATTTGACATTACAATAATTGACGAACCAGGAAGAGCTAATATTGTAGCTAACTTTTTATCAAGACTTCAATCAACTGCACCTGTTGAACACAAGGTCATTAATGATAATTTCCCAGATGAACACTTTTTTTCCATTGCTGCACATACACCATGGGATGCAGACATTGTCAATTATCTAGCAGCAAACAAAATACCAGCTCATTTTTCTCCAAAAGAAAAGAAATTGTTAATAGAGAAAAGTTTTAACTTTTCATAGATTGAAAATTGTTTGTTTTATACTGGACCTAATCAAGTGATGCGAAGATGTGTAAGAGAAGATGAGACTTGTGATATTTTTCATGCTTTCCATGATGAACCATGTGGGGGACATTTTACAGCAAAGAGAACATCAATGAAGGTTCTTACAACAGGATACTACTGGCCAACATTACACAAGGATGCTATGGCCTATACAAGGAAATGTGACAGATGTCAGCGTATGGGAAGACCAACCAAGTCAGATGAAATGCCACTATATCCATAGATAATAGTCACCCCTTTTGATAAATGGGGAATGGATTTTGTAGGACTAATTGATCCACCATCAAATGGCAAGTTATATATTCTAGTATGCACAGACTATGTAACAAAGTGGGTTGAGGTAAAAGCTATGACTCATGCTCGAGATAACAAGGTTGATGAATTTCTGTATGAACAAATTTTTACTAGATTTGGAGTTCCCAGAGAGCTTGTAACTGATCAAGGAGCTCAGTTCACATCGAATCTGATCACTGCACTAATGAATGACTATAAAATCAAATATAGGAAGTCCAACCCCTATCACCCTCAAGCCAATGGTCAGGCTGAGGTTACAAATAGGTAAATTGAGGCGATCCTAACAAAGACAGTGCAGCTCTATAGAAAATATTAGAGTAATAGACTTCCTGAAGCAGTTTGGGCTTACAAAACTACATGGAAGACAACAACTGGGTTTACACCTTTTGAGCTGCTTTATGGGAAAACAGCCATGTTGCCCATCGAATTTGAGCACAAAACTTTGAGGAAAGTTCTTGAACTTAATATGGAAATATCTGAAGCACAGAAAGACCATATCATATAGCTAAATGTTTTAGACGAAATGAGAAAAGCCGCCCTACAGCACACAAAAGCAATCCAATAGCAAAGGAAGAAATGGCGTGATTAACACATCAAAACAAGAAAATTTTCTGCTAGTGATTGGGCTCTATTATATGATTTCAGATATCAAGAGAACCAAGGTAAGCTCACAACATGCTAGCTTGGCCCCTATGAATTTGAGAATGTGTTCGACAACGGAACTGTATAGCTGGTGACAATTGATCCAGTCCGTTTCAAATTGCTAGTTAATGGCCACCGACTACGATTGTACCATAAACCAGTCTCAAAAGAAGAATTCATGCAACAGTTCGTCCAGGTTCATCCTGCTACTCTTCCTACAACTGAAGGCTTCATCCTTTCTCCTACAGCTTCACCGTAATTTTGAAAAAATCATGCTCATAATAAAGGTTTTCTTTTTAAAAAGGAAACCCTTTTTTCTCCATTCTCATTTATTGCCCCATCTCACTTCTTTGTCTTCCATCCATCCATCCCATCCATCCATTCCATCCATTCATCTCGTCTTCCCATGTCACCTATCTACTCCATCCATCCACATCACCCTTCATTAAGATATCATTCCCAACTATCAACTCATGCAAACGTCGTCATCTTTCTTCACACGTACATGCAATTATTAAAGGTATGCCATATCTTTTGTTATCGCATCTTTAATTTATTTTATTCTATTTATTTACTGCTATGACAGTACTAGTCATTATTACCTGATCTCTACCTATTCTTTAGTACATGTGAGGACACATGTCATACTCTAAGTAGGAGGCGAGGTAATCCACTTTTTAAAACCTATTTTTTCGTCGCTGCCATAACTATGCAAATAATTTTTCTTTATTATTTTTCTGGTACTTTCCAAATATGATCGCATGTCCTTCTTTATTGCATGTTTTTCTTGTAAATTATGATTAAAACTGCTTGTTCAAAAAGTTCATTTTTGGAAAAAGAAAGAAATGTGACGGCACGACAGAAGAAAAACCAGAGCAGAAAGGGAAACAGAGAATTTGAATTTTCAAAGTGGAATTGAGTTCAAATTTTAGAGAAAAACTATGACATGGGTGGTCACCAAAAGGAGCATAAGCCTTTAGCTCATAAATTATTATTGCAAAATCCTCAAATAGTCCACACATTTAGCTTCTGTGGATGGTTAAACTACTTATTGAGTTTAAATGCTTTTGATGAGGAGGTTGTTGGAGAATTTTTGAGAACCCTTTTTGAAGGCAAAGCTACTATATGGGGTCTAACGGTTGTTGCAACCTAATATTTAATTGCTTAAAGTAATCGACTTCCAAACATTGAGAAATTTTTTCTTCGATGTTGCCAATCGGGTATAATGAAGTTTTCAATTCTTAACTCCAGATGGACCTTTGAAGTCTTCCGAAGGTGGATGCGTTTCTGTGGTATCATTGCATCCTCCTATCTCAGAATACCACCCTACATAATCAAGTATTTAACCCTGAAGGCTGCTTTCTCCTACTTGCATTCTTATCATTTCAAATTATTAAATCATATGAGGTAATGGTTATAAATGTTTTAAATTTTCTCATAAAATTTCTAGAACAAAGTGCCCAAAAACCCAACAAGGGAAAGATAATTTTGTTGCTCATTATGACCTTATCAAATTACTAATTGAACACTCTTTGAGAGATGTCTCACCTCTTTCCTGGCAATAATTCATTGCCCAAAAGAGCTTGAAAATTCCACAATCCCCTAGGGTACTTACCCCACGGCCCTCGTAAAAAGAAGAAATAAATTACTTCACCTCTCGCGAGAATGGCAAGGGTCATCTTACCTCGTAGCACCTGGTCCTGTAGCTCTCACACCTGAATCCTCTACTCGGGTACAAACTAGGTCTGCCAATAGGAGAGAGAAGGGAAAAACAAAGGCAGAAGAGTCCCTAGAGTCTGACCCTCATTCTCATAAAAGGAAATGCTCTTCTTCGCATTAACCTTCCCCTTACACAGCTTGTCTTCTCTCCCACAGCAACACATGTTGCTAACACCAGTTCACCATCATCCTCTAGCACGGCAAAGCCCTTTAAGAAGACTAGAAAGAGGAAGGCTACCAAAACACCTCTTGTAGCCGCACCAGTGCCAAGAAGAGTTTCCACAAGGAAACAATGTAAGACCTCCCCTGCTTCATCTCAACTAGAGGTTATTATAATTTCAGAAGGGTCTCAGAAGGTCTCAATTTGATGTTTCTTTAATGTGCCCAAAAAATTTTGCACATAGTCTATCTGCTCCCGCCATGTCGCCGGTGGCAATGTTTAAAAACGGGGCATAAATGGCGCGTCACCAAAAACTACTTTACCCCTGGCCACCAAATCGCCAAGCGTAAAGTTTCGGCGGTGCCACATCAGAATAGACCAACAATGGAATGTTTGCTGGCTGCTGCCTTTATGGATGCCTTTACTGAATTGTTACTGAAAACCGAAGGGCGGCAGCGGTCTGGCATTGAAACGCATTGCCCGGCGGGCCTGGCACTGGCAGCACCATTTAATAACACTGGCACCTGACCATTGATTTAATCTACTCCCGGTTCCGCAACGCAAAACTCTCTTCCGTGATACAGGGATATATCCATTTGAGATCATTTATGTCATGGGAAGCAAATGAAGTGAATTATGGCAAGCAATGGGAAATATATGAGGAAGCTAAGAGAAATGAGCCTATTCCATTACGCTCTCAAATTTCAAACCCCATGCAATGTTGAAAAAGTGGTTTACTCTGACATATGGTATTAATAATACTACTACCAGAGAGAAAATATTTGATCTCAGGAAATAGGTATATGATGAATTTCAGGCACAGTCATATTCATTTTGGAGACTGTCATATACTAGAAGTGAGAAAAGGTGGGAAAGATTAACTGTTGGGCTAAGAAGATCCGAACCTCACAGTCCCCTAAATTTCACAACAGCTCTTAAACGATCAAGCAGATATATACAGTTGGGACTTCAAAAGAGATTTGAACTATGGTTGCCATTAACATTCAGACCTCCTGTGCTAATGTGGCCCCTTTATCCTCACCAAGCTACAAATCTTAATGATGATTTAGAAGACCGTAGGTATGAAAGGTGCCAAGCTTTCAGAGGATTTTATTACAGGTTTGGAACTTCATTTCATAGTCATGCAACAACCACTGATTTCAGAGAAACCACCAGGAAAGTTAATGCTGGAGGACCAGCATTAGGCTAAGTAGGGGCAGTGATGAGCCCAAAATGTGCTCATAGTTTGGATATTATGATGAACTTTTAATGCCTTTTACTTTTGTTATTCGTGGTTGTTTAAAACTCTTTTGAAACCTTTTATGGGGATATCCTGTAGCAAAACATTTTCATATTCCCGCAGCTTATTGTGTTGACTTGACTACATTTATTACCCTTTTGACTCTCTAAATGACTGGTATATTGCATATAGTTTTTGAATGATGAAATAGATTTAAATGTGTAATTAATGAATAGATATTGTGTATGTGCCATATGCCTTTTCTTTCGCATATGTTACCTTTTGTTTCGCAGGCTGTTGAAGAATGATCAAGTCAAGCGCAGCCGATCTCGGCCCTGCAGTAAAGTCTATTTCCTGCACGACTTCGAGGAAGCTCTGGTGAAGACTCTTTGACCGAAACTGTTGGAAAAGATTTTTAATGACAGTCAATCTAGAAAAAGTGGAGCGCTAGATTCTCTCTAGATCGAGTTGAACGCATAAACTCATTTATGAAGTTTATTCTTTGATTCTGGGATACACTTTACTTCCACATCTTTCTTTGATAGGGTTACTTAGTTAGTTGCTCTCCTGATTTTAAATAAAGTACTCCTGCGTGAAGAAAAAGGAGATGATAGTTAGAAATAAGATAGAAGCATAGTGATAGAGATATAGCAAATACCATGTAAGAGTCAGTATGATAATGAAAAGCAAAATCTGTTTGGCAAGAGACAGAGTTTGTTGTTAGTTTCTATATCAACAAAGCAATGTATACCATTCTATTTTCATGAATAAAGTTTGATGAAGTTCTGAGTTTAGCACCTGCGTAATCAGTATATGCTTGCTAAGGGGGCCCACTTAGTAAGTATCTGTAGCTAGTTAGTTAGCTGTTATTTTCTGTTGATCATCAATTATCTTTCATCTTTGAAGTTTTCATACAAACTCAGTCTTGTATTCCTCCTGCAGTATTGGGAATCCATTCCTATCCCTGTTCCTGCAGCATAAGGCCAGTTCATAGTTTGTGTTTCAGTCGTAGCTGTTATGGTTTCTATTTTAATCAAATCATAGTTAAGTTGAAGAACTTTGTATTACCTTCCTGTAGCGTAGATAGAATTCCTCTCAAGTATTTATTTTTGCTAATTTTTGACCGAAACCAGTTCTTAGTGCATATATTGTGTTGCGCCATTTAAAGTATATGTCCCCTGGTTTGATAAGTAAATGAACATCCATAGAGAGATATTAGTCACCTGTTGGAATGTCCAATTCCCAGGAAAGGTTTTACCGTGATTTTCATATCCTTTTGTGGGCACGACCATCAGCTACCCAGAAGTCCTAGTTTATTAACATCACAACTCCAGTTGGGTCAGTTTTAGCAAGCAAGGTTGAGCTAGAATCTCAAATGTAAGTCTACATTGGCCACCCTAGAATCTATTTGTGTGCTTGATTGTGCATCACTCTTTTTTGTAAATTTTCTTCACCTTTCAAACAACAATGTGCAAGATTTGAGCTACATGAGTTGATTCCCTTTGTGCAATGATATCCCGGGTATTGCTTTACTACCATTCAGGCATCCATAGCCCCAACGGAGATACCTCTAGTTTTCTCACAGCATTGCTCTACTGCCAGTCAGGCATCCATAGCCCCAATAGAGATATCGGAATCAACCATTCATAGTGAATCTTCTTTCTCTTTTAGATAATTATTTTCTCTTTTTTTTTCTCATAGAGTTTCAGATATTTAATTTAATTCCCTTTTCAATATGTTAGATGTTTAGCATCTGATCTAGATTGAAAACTACCATGGACCTCATAACAGCACTTGAAAATTTGGATTTTTCACTCAAATCTTACAACATTATCATCCTAGGACAAATATGCCATTACGAGAGGAGATTATCTTAGTGATTTGTGGAAAATTCAGAGGAGTAAATGAAGGTCATTTACTTTGCACCTTGTTTTCAAAACCTTCCACAACTCTTATTGAAAATGGGCATAAAATAAACAATTTAGGACAAAATTACCCAATCAGCAGATCTGAAAATATCTAAACCACTTCTCTCCTATCAACCAAAGGATGCTTAGATAACAACCACCATTCTAAGATGGGAAAGAATAGATAAACTCCAAAGAACAAAACAAAAGAGAAATGAAAAGAAAGGAAACAAAAGACAGAAAGAAAGGACAAATAGGCAAAACAACAAATTATTTACAAACAAAAGAGCAAATTACTTATACAAAGAGCAGCAGATTATTTACATAAAGGATAGAATTATCTACAAGCAGAAGCACAGAAACTATTTAGATAAATGCAAATTAGTTACAAACAGGAGACAAACAAATCATTTACATAAAGAACAATAAGCTACTTACATGTAGAACAGAAATTAACAAGCTTCATGACTCAAAATAATGCTTAAGAAACTATCCATTGATAGGTTCTCCAGTGAGACTACTCAATCGAAAAGCATTTTCTCCTAGGATCTTAGCAATCTGATAAGGACTTAGCCAGAGTTTGTCAAACTTTTGGTGACTTCCCTTCTTTTCACTAGCTTTATCCCATAATAGCACTAGATCTGATATTCTGAAAGCTTTGATCTTGGCTCTTTTGTCAAACCAACATTTGACAATAGCCTGGTGCCTAAAGAACTATTGCAAGGTGGCATCTCTTTGTTCTTCTAATTTCAACAAAGCAGCTGATCTGACTTTTATCCTATTGTCATTAGAGTATAATTTATGCATGAACTCAAGGATAGGTATCTATAGATAGATAGAGAAGACAGGCTCTTGGCCATATACTAGCTTGAATGGTGAAGTCTTTAGAGCAGCCTTAATTCTAGTCCTATCTACCCATAATGTGAATCTCAGCTAGGTATGCCAGTCTCTAGGGTTGTGCTCTAATAGTTTTTTAATAACCCCTAAGAAATTCTTATTGGTTGACTCTACAACTCCATTTCCTTGTGGGTAATAATTTGAAAAATATTTGAGGACAATTTTGTGATCATATGCCCAAGAAATAAATTCAGCAGAAGAGAAGGAAGAGCCATTGTCGCATACCAACGAGAAAGGTACCCCAAACCTCGTAGTGATGCATTTAGTGAGGAACTTGATCACTACCTACGTTGTGCTATTCTTGCAGGGTATAACCTCTATCCACTTTGTGTTGTAATCAGTGGCAGTCAAAATGAATTTATGTCCTATAGAAGAGTTTGAGTTAATCACTCCAATAAAATCCAGTGCCCATTGGGCAAATGGCCTTACCTCATAGACAAGCCGCAATGGCATGGCTGCATGGCATTCCTTTGATGCACAAATCTAACATATGTGGCATGTTCTCACATGCTGATAGGAATCTTTGAACAGACAAGGCCAGTAATAACCAGATCTGAGGATTTGGTGTGTCTATGAATTTGCAGAGCCATGACCTATGTCGTGTTTCCCATGAAACTCAGAGATCACATGTTTAGCCTCTTGTTGATCAAGGAATCATAGGTAGACTCCTTAGAAATTCTTCCTGTATAGCAACCCTCCTTTGAGCATATAATGAGAACTCTTTATTCTTAGCACTCTCCTTTGTGTTGTATTCATTCCTTTTGGACACCGATTGTTGAGCATAAAATAGATGATATCAGCATACTAGGGGTCACTAGAGAAGGACTGGGCTGTGTATTATTGACAAATGATGTTATAGCCAGTGTTTTCCATGGACTGAGACAAGCCTGTACCTCTGATAAGTCTCATAGGGCACATCTCCAAAT
This sequence comes from Sequoia sempervirens, assembly GCA_007258455.2. Lineage (NCBI taxonomy): Eukaryota > Viridiplantae > Streptophyta > Pinopsida > Cupressales > Cupressaceae > Sequoia > Sequoia sempervirens. The sequence goes on from VDFB02083858.1 coordinate 11,997, forward strand.
CAAACTCTTACAAGATGGCCATCCATTTCCCTCTTCTTTCTCCCAGCTCGCTCTGCATAAGTAGGGACTTCATAGTAGTGTTAGGAACTACAATGATGACTTGGCTTCAGAGGATATAATGTCAGAACTTCTTGACAGCCTAAACCAACACGAAAGCTTACTTCTCAAGGGGTGGGTATTTGACCTCCACATTTTTGAACGGAGAGCTCATGAAAGGAATTGGTCTCTCCTTTGCCTCTCCCCTTCGTTGAGTTAAGACAGCCACATAGGAATGCTCAAAAGCAAAGGAATAAATGTAGAATGCTTTTAAATAGTTGGGGCTAGTGAGAATGGGTGCCTCTAAAATGGATTGTTTGATTTGTGAAAATGTTTCCTTTACATCCTCAGTCCACTCTATCTTGGCGTCCTTCTTCATCATTTCATTCAGTGGTTTCACGATTTCCGAAAAGCCTGTAATGAATTTTCTCACGAAATTGATCTTCCCAAAGAAAGACCTCATCTCTTTCTTGCTTCCTGGCCTAGTAATCTTCAGAATGGACTCAACTCGATCCGGGTCAATCAATATTCCTCTTTCTGAGATCACATGTCCCAACAGCTTCCTTTCAGAAACTCCAAACACACACTTTTTGGGATTCAGGGAGACTCCATACTGGATACATCTTTGAAGAACTTTGGCCAAGTTCACAGCATGGTACAGTCAATCTTTGGAGAATACCGTCAAGTTGTTCATGTAGATGATGATGCACTTGCCAATCAAATCCTTGAATGCTATGTCCATTGTGCTTTGAAAAGTTTCCCCTGCATTTATCAGACCGAATGGCATCCTTTTGTATGCAAACATTCCCCACTTTGTGGTGAAAGTTGTCTTCATCCTATCTTCACATTTTACCATTACCTGATTGTATCCAGAGTAGCCGTCCAAGAATGATATCATCTGAGATCCATTGACCATCTATAAGACTTCATCCAGAGAAGGAAGTGGGTAGTTATCCTTCTCTAAAGCTTTATTTAGATTTCTGAAGTCCACGCATAGCTTGATTTCTGTATTCTTCTTACAGACTAGAACTAAGTTGGCTACCCAAGTTGAATGGTGCACAAGGAATCTTATCCTAGTAGAAAGCAATTTATGGACTTCTTTAAGGATCAATGGCTCAATCAAGGCGTTGACAGGGCGTTGCTTCTGTTGGAAGGGTTTAGCTTCGGGCTTCAAAGGGATAGTATGAGTCATTATAGTAGCATCAAACATCTTTAGGTCTTCATATCCCCAGGCTATCACAGCAATATCTTTCTTAAATGCCCTCAATATGTCTTTTCTAATTGCTTCAGGGTAGGATTTCAATATATAGATATTCCTTTCAGGGTCAGAATCAGCTAGATTAACTGTTTCATATTCACCTCTTTTGTCTTCAACTGATATCTTCTCTCGAGCCCTTGGGTTTGAGTCAAAAATTCTTTCCAAGACCACCATCCCCTTGGGAATTCTATTGCTCTTTAAATTAAGGACCCCTTCTATATCGTAATCTTCAAGGCTCCAATCTCCTTGGTCCCTGTTGGACTCATCAATAATTTTCCACTCAAAAACATCTGAGCTTGCTAAGAAAGCAAGAATATGTTTATCATCCTCAAAGACTTGAAATTTCTTGATATTATCAGGAACAACTAGAGTGGACATTAGTTCTACTAAAAATCTTCTGAGTTTGGAACCTTGCATAGGTTTCAGGGTGCTTGCAGCAACGGCTAGTGAATTAGCTATCTGATTCTCCACTCTTGGGATTAAGCTAATCCCAAAGGCATCAAAGTCTTCGATCAAGTTCCATACCCAATTTATATAAGCTGCCAACCTTCTGTTGTGACATGTTTATTGGCTGCGCATTCACTTGATAACAATTTATGAATCTCCCTTGACCATCAATGTTGTGACTTTCTTCTTGTGTGCAAACATCAGTCCTCTTGCTAAAGCTTCATATTTCACCATGTTGTTAGTGCACTCAAACTGCAGCCTGTAAGAAGCAAAGAAAGTTTTCCCTTTTGGGCTAGTTAGTACAATTCCAACACCACAGCCTATTTTAGATTTAGATCCATCAAAGGTGAGGGTCCACAGTTGATCACGAGTTGGATTTGATTCTTTTGAAGTTGTTACAATTGCTTGATTTAGATGAGTCACAATTGGGGCTGCTTGATCTTTTGCACCAAGTATAAGGAAAGGATGCTCTATAAGTTCTTTAGATACACTCTCCAATTCATGCTTAGTTATATCATCTGACCTCTGGCTATCCTTCTGACAGTCACTAGTGTCTTTGGTTAACCCCTTGGGTTTTGGTATATTTGTGAGTGCAGGGGTGTCAAACAAACCTTGGGGTTGCCCCTCATCAATATGCTAATTTGGACATGTGTATGGGGTAGGTTTTATTTGAGAAAGAATCTCCTTTGGAAGTACCCTATCTCTGGTTAACATTATTACTTCCTTGGCTTCAAATGAGAAGTGGTCTACAATGGTCTCAAGGTGACTTGTGCTAGCATCCTCAACCTAGGCAACATGTTTTAAAATTTCAATACAGGGTTGGCACGTTAATTCAGAATGATTTTGATAATGTACCCTACACCAATTAGGGAGTAGGAGGCTTTGCAGATCGGTATCTTCCCCTAAGACCAGCTAATCCTGTTGAAGCTTATTGATCAATTCTTTTTGATTTTCATTAATTATAGGATCAGAGAACTTTGGTATTGGCAACTCTTTAGGATCAAGAATAGAGAAGGTTAAAATTTCATCTCTTTTATAAATACCTATCCCAGTTTCAAAATAGGCTACATCATTGTGGCAATCATATTCAGTGATGATATGCTTGAGGTGAGGCCCACTTTCAATCCTAATCTGAGTAGGAATCCCTCTCCATGGTAGCCACATATGTGAAAAGTCAAGGGAAAGATATCCCCCTAGACTTTTCATCAAATCTCTACTCAACAACATACCATAGGTCTTGGGAATGTCTACTGCTTGGATAGCTATGTTGGTTAGGATCCTAGGGTCGGATCCTACTTGAACATGTATGTTTCTTAATTCCCCCACCACATTAACCTCTGTTTTGTCAAGTTGAATGAACTTCTTATTTGTTTGAATGGGGTTTAATCCCAATTTCTGGCATACAGAAAATGGCATGACATTGCCAAAAGCTCCTGAATCTAACAAATAGTTGTGAAGGTTCTTCCCACAAATTCTTAAACTTAAAAGAAATGGGGGAGTACCTACCTTGTTTCTATACAAGGCTGCATTCACTTCCCAAACAGGTGCCACCTTGTTCTTCCCTTTTGACTTGTCAGCTTGCTTCAAAGCTTTTATCACTATTTCCCTTTGTGCAGGGCACCACTTTAGAATGTCAAAATATGACAAAGAAGTTTTTTGTTTCTGCATCTCAGAAACAATGTCAAATTCTATATTACAACTCGCACTACCTTTGAAAACACCAAAGGAATTACCCTTGTTATGGAAGTCAGGCGGGCCTTGTGGTGGAGGAGGATTATTATTAGCACTTTGATTTGGAGGCACCATGTGGTTAGGAGATGCTGACATAGTGAATGGCCCCTTACTTTGATTTCTTCGGAAGTGTCCTCCCTTCATCTAAAAAGCTTGGGCATCATATGAATCCTCCTCTGGTTCATTCTTTTCTTGCCTTAGGAATGAAGGTTCTTCTTCAAAAAGGTCATAAGTCATTGTTGTTTCTACTGAGTTGCCTCCTTTGTTGGAAATCCCTTGGAAAGTTTGGGCATATGCCTATGCCATCTTGACCATCTTCTCCACTTCAAGGAAGTTCACCTCAGAATGGGCTACAGTATCATGCAGCCTACACCAATTAGTCATAAGATTGAGGTTAGCCACATTTGCAGTGTGTGACCTCTCTTCATTAGCTTGATAGTTGTGCGAAACTCCACCATTATTGGGCCCTGTATTCCATTGTTTGTTGTTATTTGGCCTTTGGTTATACCCTCTATTCTGATTTTGATACCCTTGAGTTAAGGATTTTTTCTTTGATAAACCCGCTTTGGTTGTAATTGTTATGATTAGATGGTGACCCTGGTTGTTGTTATTTTGGGGAGGGATTCAATGGTGAGCCATGTCATTTGTGACTTGGGACAATGTTTTCTTCAAGGTTTCTACCTCATTTGTGAGCTGAGTTGTCTTTTCACTCTCCACACTCTTAGTAACAGGTGGCTGACCACCATGATTTGTTGTTCAATTTGGTTAGGATGACCATGGGAACTTTGAGGAACCTGTGGTTGTTGAAAGAGACCAGGAGTTCTAGTAGCAAAGAATGGAATAGGTGGTTAGGTTTGCAATTGAGACATAGGTCCATAATGGGGAAGGAGACATCCACAGGATGAGTGTTGAATAGAAGTTGGGCTATGCATCCGATATCCTATTGAGAGGGAAACCTGCCTCCTGAACTTCCTTGTTGAGAGCTAGTTGTTGCTACAACTTATTGGCCAAGTGATGGGGGTTGGATGGGAGTCAATAACTCGGTGATAAGTCCCTTTCTGAGGACAAGAGCCAACAAGGGTCTATAACCCTAAAATATGCTTGAATGGCGTTACGTTTCACTCCAATAACTGGGCCTGTCTCCTATGCATTAGGTTGGAACACAGTGGCCGAACAAAAAGGAAAGCGTTTACATGGCTGCTCACGTGGTAGAAAATTGGTGGTATAGAAGAGCTGGATCCACATAAACCCTAAACTGATTAATGAAAGCATTTTCCAAATGTGTTTAGGTCATAATGGAACCTTGAGGAAGATTAAGGTACCAATTGTATGCCATATCCCCTAAGGAGTAATGGAACAACCTCCAAAGGCACGTAAAGCGGTGACTGTCGGGCTTTGGTACAGGCATCCTTGAGAAGCTTGTAGCTCCGGCCTCCTTGATTCTGCATGAGATAGCCTTTGGGAGAAAAAGAGTATCTTTCAAGGTTCTTCAAGAGCTTGTGGTGAAAACCTCTAGGAATAGTCCCAATGGGAGGATTATTAGAAGAGTATTGGTAAAGAATTACGATGGTTGAGCATTTGTATAGGTTGAACCGGTTGGCATTTAATTGACATGGATGTGATGGTGGATTGGTGGAGATCCTTGGGCTGTGGAAAAAATCTGGTGGGTAGTGAGGAGTTGATAAGGGTGGAATAATGGTTGCCCTAGCCTTGTGACTCTTGTGTCTTGTTGGGGTCTTGAGTTCTATGAAAGGTGATGGATTTTCAATTGATCGAAGAACTTTGTGGGGCCTTTCTAGGGAGGAAAACCTAGTTTATCTAGATTTCCCTTCCCACAGTCCCTCCTTTACAGCACCGGCCTCTGTTGATGGTCAAAATGGCACAACAACAGTTAAACAAAATACTGCTATTCTATTTCTCTTGAAAGAGAAAGATAACACATGGATATATTAGCTCCCAAGGTCTTTATAGTTGGTTCTCAACAGTGCTAATGTCCCTCAGTGGTCAATGTAGCAGTAATATTCAAGGGGCCCGCTGGTGTGAGCTTCTGGATTGTTCTAAGATCAAGCATGAATTTAAACCTACTCTAACCGGGGTTTTTTAAAGAAACATAAAAAGATAGACCAAAGTTTTAAAACATAAAAGAATGATAATTCACCTATCTTAACCAGACTTGTTATCTTTCAAGGATTTCCTAAACTAGAACTGCAGAATGAAATTAACTTGTGATTGACACATAGTTTCATTCATTTACAGTGCTGATTTTAATAACAGATTGCAAGTTATCATTTAAACAAAACATTAAAGTAAGACCTCAATCCTTGAAAGATTCTCAAATCAAATGATTAACTCAAGACAAACACCATTCTGAAACACAATCTGAAGTAGATTTTAATCTGGTTGCTTCTACTGTTAGTGAAACAGATAAGCAGCACTTACAAAACTGGCACAATCACCAGTGTACAGAAAATCTATTACTCCAAATTGTTTCCATTTATATTGAGAAAACTGAAAAGATACATTATTGGTTCCTATTGAATCTAACTGCAAACTAAGAAGACAAAAGAAGCTCCTATTACAAAGAATTAGGATCAACTTGTATCTTCTCCTATTTCAAAAAATTCCTACTCTATTGCTGCTCTCAACTTTTGACCTTTTTTAGTTCTAATCCTAACTGTCTAACTCTCTCACAGTTCTAAAATTTCCTAACCTTTGAAAAATATAACCCTTACAAAAGAGGCAAGAATGCCATATATACACAAAAGTGTACCCAAAAGGAGTACATTGTCCGTTAAGGGTTTTTACAAAATCATCACCTTCGAAGTCGGCACTCAAATCTTTGGGAGAGTCAATACTACATTCAATGTGAATCCCACCATCCATGTTGATGAAATATTATTGCAGGAATGATCTATAGATGTACAGAAGCAACAACATTAACCGGGCCTTCATGTCCATCTTTGAACTCCACCGAAGTCGCCTTGAATGCTTCAGAATATCATCATTAATACTAATTTTCCTCTGTCAATGGTCACTACAATTGTCCCTATGAGTCATGGTTGCTTCTTCATTCTTCTGGCCTCCTTCATGCCCTGGACTTCTCTGTGCATTGACCAATCATCGGGAAACATCACTGGGTCCCCTTTTAGATTTGAACATTTCACCCGAGCCAATCCATTGCCTTCTGATATTAGAATGAGTCCATTTGGTTTGCATTCCATTAGTCTCCTTACACGAGAGTGGTCAATTTGTCAAAGGGGCCAATGAGTGACTCTTTTAGTTTCCTCTAATTGGTCGGGCATATGCCACACAAGCTCCTTAGGCAGTCAAAGGTGGTTTGAATGGCATCGCATGTTAGTGAGACACCACCGGTGTCTCCCCAATGTGATTTCATCTTTCAGCAATTATCGACAAGACTCCTCAATGTCGGCCAAACCTCTTAGCACACATCTTTCCTCTCCTCGAGGGGACATCCTGGTGGTGTGACCCTTCATAGTCGCTGAGACCTCCTTGTGAGGATGCAAATCTTTCAAAGAGCTTCTTCATGTCGATGAGACTATCTCTTGTCGCTATGACCTCATAGCGAAGTCCTTCATTTTTTTGGAGTCTCTTTGATTTCCTCCTATCCTCTTCGAGCTCGGCCCCTTTTTTCCTTGGTATGACCATCACGAGTCGGTGAGAGATTACACTGAGCCCTAGATCCTTTGGTGATTTTGTTTCATTTCAGCCAAACCCTGTTGAATCGGCAAGAGGTTATGCCGATAGTATGTCATGTCACCGAGAGCTTATTGTTTCACTGAGACCTTTCATCGAAGCACCCTCTGTCTTAGCGAGATCATCGCACTCAGGGAGACATCTCCCTGATTCCATCCTTGCTTCCCCCTTCTTGTGCCACCTTCTTTTTGTTTTGGTGTGACTTCTTCGCCAAGACCTTATGGCAAAGGCGTGATCCTTTTTCGAGCTCCATTTCCTTCGGTGGGGCACCCTTTCTATCGGCAGAACATCACATGGTCACGGAGACCTCATGGCAATATTTAACATTTCCCGACGAGCTCCCTTGATAGCATTCTCCCGTCACTGAGATATTTGTTCGAGTCAACAAGACATCTCATAGTCGCTCAGACACCATGCCGAATGCATCCAGTCTCCCCAAAGGCATATCTTATCAGTGAGACATGAAGATCTCACTAAGACCTTATAGTGATGGAATCCCCTTCTGTCGAAGCCTTCACTTCATGTCAGCAAGACAATCCCACATCGGGGAGACCTTTCCCCGAGCCCTTCATGTCATGTCGAAGACTGACCCTTCGGTAAGACTTTTACATTTCGGCCAGACCTCCTACCGAAGGAAAAAATTATCATTGGGCTCAAACACTTGGTGGGACCTTCTGTTGGGAAAAATTATGGTGATATCCCCTCTGTGTCGCCGAGACTCTAGCACATCAGCCAGACATTATGCTGAAAGTTAACCTTTTTCTGATCTTTTCACTCTGAGAGACCCCCTTTTGGTCTTCGAGACATATTGATTCTCTCACTAAAGACCATTGATAGAATCCCTTGCACCATGTCGGTGTGACTAGAACCACTCAGTGAAACGTTACCCTAATGTAGTTGAGTCTTGTCGAAGTGTTTTCTTTATTGGCAGTTGGTAAGACATTGCAAGTTCGTTGAGACCCTATATCGATGAAAAACTTCTCACCGATGTGGAATTTTTTTACTGTCAGTCGGCAAGACCAAAAGACTTTGCCAAGACCACATGTCAAATACTATTTGTTCAGCTGAAGTGTTTACTCATGAGGCAATCAGTGAGACATGAAAAGCTCACCATGACCTCATTCTGATGATGGCTTCTCTCACCGATAGAACCCCTATGTCGTTGAAACAATGAAAATATCCTGCCGATAGGTACCCACATATGATTTCTAATCGTTGTGATACTAGAGAAGTCATGCCGATATGAACTACCTTTGTGCTCCGTTGGCGAGACCAAATGTACTTGCCGAGACATCTCTCTAATTTGAAAGTTTTCTCACCAAGATGCAATTTTTTTATCGATGGCTAGCAAGACCAAAGGCGTTTGGAAAGACCACACACCGAAGACAAGACTCTTGCCGAAGTGACTGTCCACTCCATGCTAGCCGGTGAGACTTCATGAATTCACCGAGACTTCTTTGCGAAGAGAAAACCTCCTGCCGATAGTGTATCCCCCTTGCCGTCGATCGGTGAGACATAAGGATCTCGCCAAGACCTTTCTCCAAAGGAGACTTTCATGTCGATGGGAAACTCTTAGTCACTGGGATGATGAATGATGTCTTTTCGATAGATACCTGCATGTGAATTCCACTCACTGTGACATCTCGAGGGTCTTGCCGATAGGAAACACAGACGTTTATCAACAGAATGCACTGGTAGTCAGCAAGACATCTGCAAGGTCTTTCCAATTTTCTCCTTAAATGAAAATTGTGACCAACTAGACTAAGGAATGCATTCCAACTGAGCTCCCTTGGTGAATATCATCATGCACATGATTTAATCCTGCAAAACAGAGTCCCCATTAGTCCTTAGAAGCACATAAGATATATTATCATAAGATACACTACTGCTTATAATTATTTCACTGAATTCTTAGGAAGACGAAAAACAACCCAAGCAGAGATAGGACTAAGATTAGATCAGACAAAACAAAAGATAAAACATGGAGAAACAGAAGAACCCCCCAAAAGCAAAGCAAATAACCAAAGTTAACAAAACCAAAAGAGAAGGGGGGACCCATTTTATTCCAAAATAAGATGGGGTGGTTATGCAGGGCATAACAAGCAGCAAGCAGCCCTCACACTCAGTGGATACAACCTCCCTATGGTGGAGCGCCCACTCTTGAAGGCACGTCTCTACTGTGAGGTGGTTGCCCCTTGCCCGAGCCTTTTGCACCAACAAAGTAAAATATAGAACAATTGATCTCATCCCCGCTTCACCTTCAAAATATTACTGCAAACAACTCTAAGTAAATAAACCTTTGAACATCCATCCTGAAGGAATATAAAAATAGCTGCTTGGTTGCATGCAACTCGTATGTAACTATTCATGATGAATAAAATAGAAGGACAATGGATAGCAAAATTCCAATGCTTAGGAAAATCTCATAGCGCTAGCAACTAAACAATGCATCCAAGGAGTAATAAGAAAATGCAAGAAAGTAGAATGAATGGTTGGGGTTTGAAATAGTTTTCATAAGTCAAAATAAAATTTTAGATAATTTCTTTTAAATAACATTCAAAATAGGAGTGCTTCGCCCAGCACCGTTGATTCAACACATGTGACTCTAGACTGTGATATTTTTAGTGATAGTCCATCAAGAGGAGTGAATGCCTACACATTAATATCCTTGTAAGAAATATGTTCAACACCTCCGCATGATTTCCTCCATGAGAAAATCTCACGCAAGTAC
>VDFB02083858.1:25433-67879 GCA_007258455.2 Sequoia sempervirens
TAGAGGAACGCTCTTTCCATTGGTTTGCTTTACGGGATGCTATGAATCTCCACTTTTGAGTCACTTCAATCAATGGCATTGCCTCCAGAGTAATAGGGCAAGCCATGTATGCATCAATATAGTTTGTGTGTGGTGATGTACATGTGGATGAGAGTGGAACACGTTGATAGTTTTTTTGGTTGACATTTAAAGAAACAAATGACCGACTACACAAGTAGAGTGGTAGTTTTAATAGAAGGTGGCAACTTTCTTGAGCATTGATATCACAATTGACAAGGTTGTCAACAAGAATTTTCCTAAAAGCTATTGGTGCTAGCTTGTTAGGCTCAAAAGATTTTGAAATACGAGAAAGCATTGCATGATATGTTTCGGATTTGGTTTCAGCTTTAGCTACATATTTTGTGATATATTTGAGCACTGCATCAATTGAGAGAACGGGTTGGCAATCTACATTTGCATGCCAAATAGAGAGCATAGTGGGGTTGTGTAGATTTACTCAGTCATCATTATGGGAAGGGGTGTGCTTTGGTTGGCCACTCTCATTTAAGAGGGTTGAATTGTCTTGCATGGTCCAAGGGGCTTTATAGCGGCATTGAAGTGTACCACCTTTTCTTCGCAAGCATGTTTGCAAGGTGCAACATGTATGGCGTTGCACACAATTGAGCAATTCATTGTAGTCAAGTGAAGGGTTGGACAACATAAGCATTCTTATGTCCATTAAGCAGGGGCTGCCTAGGGTAGATCTTGGAAATTTTGCTACTGAGCTTTGGTGGGGACATGGGTTCCAAGCAGAGACATATTTGTCAATGTAGTCGATTGCATTCTGTATTGAAGCAAGATTATTCCATTGCAGTTTGGCAATATCAGGTGCGTCTTTGAGCCAAAGGAAACCATGGACATGTGCAGACCCATGGTGTTGCCATTCATACCTGGACACAGTAGATGTTATAAAGCAAATGATGTACGAAAAATTTAAATATAAATGGTAAAGGTGGAGTGTAATTACCTATACCAATAGTCATTTGTGCAAAGAATCTTCTCCAAGACCTCCTCACGAAAAGCAGTAAATCGATGATGCATGTAAAGTGCAGTGAGGTGTGGGTTTTGCACTATATTTTGGATTCTCCATCTGGCAACTGCAGTAGAATTTGTTGGTGCGGTAGATGGCATGGCATTGTGTAAGTCTGGCCATTTAGTATCTGCAGCACTAAGGGTGAAGAATAGAGTAGGACAACCAACTTGAATAACCATGTCAGATAGCTCCCCTCTTCGAAGAGTCCAGAAGGGGCGGGTACCACGAATTTTTGAGCTGAACCGCATGACTTGGTCTGCAAGGTGTTCATCGGGGAGATCCTTGAGTCTTTGGCGCAAGTCAAAAATTGTTGTTGGCAATCTACTCTCAAAGTGTTTTTGAACAAACACAGAAGCTGTGGCCTGGCTACGATGACGCATAAGAATATTAAGAATGAAGTATCTAAATCGTGGGTGTTGGCCAAATCTATTATCATGGTATCGAAGAAGATGGAGAGCATATTCGTGTAGCTTGACTTCTTTCATACTTTGTTGGTTGAATGCAGCCCTACCATTTGGAAACAATGTTGGGAATGCCATAACAAACAATCCTTTTGTGGTGTATTCATTGAGGGGTGTAAGAGAAACTGGTGGCCAATCAATAGCAGGAGTGGGGCATCCATCCCCTAACTATAACAAGGCTCACAACTCTTGCACTTTTGTACGTGCAGGGGGCAAGTTTTCTACAAATGATGTTGTTTCTTGCACATTCTCATCTAATTTTTCTTCAGTAGTATTATCTATCACCATGAAGCTAACATCAGTGGGCTCTAAAGATGAGGTTGTTGCATTAAGAAGGTCAGAGATGTCAATGGAGGGAATAGGCAAGCATAAGAGAGAGGTCTCATCTAACTGGACATCTTTGTAGTAGGGGTCATTATTGATCTTATATTGCAAAGCCTCGTGAACATGTGATCTACAAACATAGAAGTTGTACTGTTGGGAATCAACATTTCTTTTATTAACTATGAGTATATCCAAGTCATGTATACGGCGTGGCAAGTAATTTGCAATTACTGTAATATCTTGAGGAAAACAAATAGTGTGGCCACTATATTTTAGTTGTCCTCCTCTTGCATAAGTAACTTGGAGGACAGGGATAACTCTTGATATAAGCATCTCCTTGATCTGGGTAAGGCATTGCAAACAAGAAGGTTGCTCTCCAGGGTCCATGCTGTTCCACTTTGAGAAGTTGTTGCCATTTTTTTTAAATGCATCTTGTACAAGCAGTACTACCATTGAAAATCCTAGTATTTATTCTTGGATATCGTTCCATGCATATTAGGTATGTCGATATGTTTGATAAGCTATCCAACTTTGAACGGAATGAGTTCCTAGCAACATAATAGTTTGTAGGAAGTGGCAGTGGATGGTGGTTTTGGGAGGGAGAATTGGGGTGAATTATAGACTGCATTTGAGGTGTTGGTGGCTGCAATGGGGAAGGGTTATTGGAAAGACAAGGTGGGGTTGTGGAGGAGCTTGCAAGGTTACTATGAAGCTTTTCTCTTCTTCGACTATTAATAGAATCCTTATTTGCATGGTACCATAATCGTTTTAGATGATTACGACGAGAGCATTGCGCTTCCATACTTTCAACTTGGTTTTCCATGGTATTGGTTGTTGAGGAACATACCAATGCAAAAAAAAAATTGCATTAGTTAACGATAAAGTTGAAAGAACACGATTAACTTAGGTGTGCAAAAAGAGCAAGGAGAATGCTTGAAGTATTAATCCTATGTATTGACTAACATGTGCAAATTATAACATTGTGGTATGAAGAAATCTTTCTATTCTTTTCACTTGTAATTGTACACAGACTTGGTTACATTTGGTGGTATTAATAGTAGCAAAAGTTGTACAACATATGCAAATACTATACAGTATTGTGGAAAGTAAGAGGTACAACTAAAATCATATTGCAAAACATGTGCAGAAGATAACATTGTTTTATCAAAAAAGTATTTTATTCATTTTACTTGTAATTGTAGGCATACATGATTATATATGGAGGTATTGACATCAGCAAAAGTTGTACAACATAAGAAAAAACTATATAGTATTTTAGAAAGTAAGAGGTAGATGCAAAGTTTTTTAAACAAGTTTTATTGTTGTAATTACAAAGCTTTACATTTCTTTCCCAGCAAAAGAATTCAAAGTAATGGCCACTTCAAAGATAAATTGGTGCCCAAGAACTTGATCCAAGACCTCTTTAGCAGCATCAGGTTCAACTAGAAGTAGTTGAAAATTTTCAGCAGATACACCAAACAAGGTGTTTGTAGGACCTTCGAATGCAGTGACTTTAACAAGGGCACATGTTCCATCATCTAAATCCACTTTGACCATGTAACTAAAATCACATCCAGAGAGATCAATAGAACACTTTGGGAAATGAAAGCTATTGGGGTTATTTTCTACAACCTTCTTCTTACAATTCTTATTGCCCACCATAAGAGGACATGAGAGGTAGTAAAAGTTTTCCAAGTGGACTTTTGTAATGCTTGCTTTTATGCAAACATTTGTTTTTATAGGATAGTTTGTACTGTTGATCATTGTGATGTCAACTAGATTTGCAAATTTGTTGGAAGAAAGATGTTCTATTGAGAGTGAAAGGAAGGGTGTTTCATTCGCTATAGTGGCATACCAGTCATGCAATGATGACACTTCTAAAAGTTTTGGATTAATGACAATTGTAGTTGCATATATAGTATCAAGAGCCTCTCCACGCCAGGAAGTTATACGTCTAGATTTGATCAAGATAATTGGAGGGGCTGGTAGAACAGGCATAGTATATAATTCTTTACCTTCAAATTCACAATGAGGGCCCCAAAGTGTAACATCAATGGACAAGCACGACATGTCTGTGATTGTTGCAATACACTTTACTGTTTCAGAACCATCTCTCTTACGGATGGTTGATGTAGGGGAGATAGATAAAAGTATGCCTAGAACATCAACAATAGAATTAATAGGTAGTGATAGTAGGGAATCTATGCTCTTGATATGCAAGCTATGCATGGGGATTGTAGACTCTACACATGGTGGAGTAATTGTTGATGATTTGTGTAGGAAAATTTCATATGGGTTCATCGAGCTACTAAATTTTTTATTAGAAACTTGAACGTGACCATTAGAAATAATGTATACACTATTAGACTACACAACATTATAGAACTCATCAACAAGTTCGTTGAAGCATGTGACATGTATTTCGGTGCCTTCTTTGTCAATGAGGTCAAAACCAAAGACTTTTCCTTCTCGGTTAGCATTGTGAAACTCATGGATTGGACTCTTTCTTAATGCTCTACCCTCAATGGACCAACGCTTATAGTATGGGGTCAAAGATTTGATGGGAAGTAATTCAAAAGTGGGTATGGCTAGTTCTTCGGTAGATATTGCATTTTTTTGTAAACCAAATGGGGTTGGGGAGCTAGTATGTGGCAATTGACTTGTTGCTTGCAGAAGAGGAGTTGGAGTGCCAATGAGTGGTACTTTATTCAAGACCATTTCAAGATTGTTGATAATTATAGCCCTGAAATTGAACCATGTAAATGATTTAGGAAAATCAAATAAATGAATGGCAGTAATATTGAAAAATAGAGTAAGGTTGGATGTACGTGTATTTCTCAAATAGCTTGGATGTATATTCTGTAAGGTGGATAATAGACCCAATAGCCATTGCTTCTTCAACAACAAGATTGTTGAACTGGCTGGGAAGCAAAGTTGGATGGGTATGGACACCATCAGAGAGTTCAATACGGTATTTAACATTTGTTGATTGACCTTGTTGTATAGCGTTTATGGATGTGACCTGTAATGAAGGGTCAAGATCAACCATGCCTGCAAGAATTTCTTCAACAGCATTTGGAGTTAGAGTTACCATTGAGATGGTGAAAGGTAGTTGAAGTTTTGTGCCTGCGGGGAAGTTGTGAGTGTTAGAATTGGCTTTTATGACACGTCAAATTATGGTGCTCCTTAATTGATAACATATAGCCACATATTTTATTTACATGTTTATAAAACCAATGGTTTATGAATGGGATAATTTTATTATAAACTATATAGTAAATGAATTTCTTGGAGTTTTCTATATGAAAACAATATGTATCGAACTATAATGTGTGTAGTTCTTAAGATTTAATATATAGCAAAAAATAATGAGAAATGTAAACTATATTTGAATTTCGTAATATAGATAATTGATTATTTGATGATGTATCTTGGTTTGTAGGCTATGGTTGGTTCATATGGATGTTTTTACTTTTGATGTTTTCTAATTTCTGTTTCTTTGTTTTCAGCATGTTCTACCAATATGATGTGTTTTTCAAAAATCATATGGTTTTACTTTAAGATTGTTGTTTTCTAAAATTGTGATGATTCAACACTATGTTTCACAATAATATCACATATGAAAACAAGCACAAATATGTAACATAGATGTGACATATAAAATTCTTTTGACAATTTAAAAAATCTGTTAATTTGATAGATAACAATAAAAGTGTTTAGAAACAAATAGAACACAACACAAAATGTTTGGGAAAGTGACTTACTGTAAGGCTTTGGAAAAAATGTGTCTTGCTAGCAATGATGTAGAAGCAAAAGTCGCTCAAAAGTGAGACAATCCAAAACCAATCTCCTTAGAGTTGTTGTTTCTATCTATTAACAATTTTTAAAAAGTAGATATAAGAATATGTGATTCAAACTATTGACAATTCAAAAAATATATCTAAGTATATCAGAATTTACAGCTACCTAAAATTAGGCTCTTCACTAAAAGTATTACATTAATCCACTAAAAATATTAAATTAATCCACTTAAAATGGGCTTCTGGTTGTCAGTCCTGATAATATAACAAACACTTAAAATTCAGTTTGCTATTTAGTTCTTTGAAAAACATAAATTAAAATATTTTTGACACATAATGTAAAGGACGCTGTACATGGACTCAAGTTCTTTGAAATGAATCTGTACCCTATATATTTAACATTAGGACCACTTTAGAGAGCCCTTTTGCAATTTAGTTTTATTGAGGGAGTGTTTTGAGTGCTTATAGAAGACAACAACAAGCATAGAGTCTGAAGTAGTCAAAATAATCACTAATCAGACCATTAATCTTGAGGAAAAGGTGAACGAAATAAACAAGCCAACAATATGGCCTAGTAACCACTCAGGCCTCACTTTTGAACTAATGAACTTTCTATCTTTTCTAATCAGCCATTTAAGGTCATCTGTATTGCAAATCTTTAAAAAATTACATCCCTGCTACTAAGTCTCATAATCACTTCTAAAGTCTGATCAATTCTCCCTCACCCCATTATTGACTTATCTCACATAGACAAGTTGATATTTATTGGAGAGATAAAGGAGGACATGATTGCCATGGTGGGCAGTGGAATTAGTGATGCACCAACATTAAGAAACTTTGCAATGTCAAGTTATGTTCTAGAGTGCTTAATTAATTCAAAGATTTTGAGAGCATCCTTGGAAATTACATGTTGTGCATATCCTGAAATCATTGCATTCGATGAGATGACATATCTTTGGACCATTTTTTCAAATAGTGAACGTGCCTTTTCTATGCTTCCACATTTTGCATAATGTCCACCAGGGCAGTTGCAACTACAACAGTTGATAAAATTCCTCTTTTCTTTATTCTTTAATGGATGTCCATACCCTATTTGAAGGCTCCTATTTTGGCATAGCTAGGCAGGGAGAATGCTGGAAAAAAATTTGGTCTTTTACACCTGCCAATAGCATTTGGCTGAAAGTTTCTAAATTTTAAAAAGAAAAATCCATTTTGTGCATATCCTGCAATCATTGCATTCCATGAGATAACGTCTCTTTGAGGCATTATGTCAAACAGTTTACGTGCCTTTTCTATGTTTCCACATTAATTGAAGATGAATTTTGTTTATCCTATAAATTTTAACTCGCAACCAATATTTTCCAATAAAAGACTGCAAAGATCTTGTATGAAGCTCAATAGCTCTAAATCTGGATATTTCTAGATCTACTTTTTGTTTATCGTGAATAGATTGAAGCAACAAGCTGTAGGGAGACTGAGTTTGTTTCGTCTCAACTTTTCTTAAATTCTACTTTGGTAGGGTTTCATAATATTTTCTTGCAAACTCTACCCATTTTTCTCAGTGGCATCCTTACAGCACAACACAATTTGTGCAAAATCTTAAGGTAAGTCACTTGCCATGATTTCAATGAATTTTTTTATGGAAATCTGTACACAGCCAGATCACTTTTATTGTGTTTTATTTCATTCTAATACAGTTCTGTTGTTATCTGGTAAATGAAGGCATTCGTTCTGTGGTTTTGTTAGTGGTTGTTTTCATATATAATATATTGTAATACTGAGTGTTAGACGTTTCTTCACATGGAGATTTCTGAACTGTGAAATGAATTTTGCATTCAATTGGCAGTTCAAATTTTTTGTTTATTTTGTTTTCCTTGCTCTTGAGGTTATTTATGTGACAATTTACCTGGCAAGCATCAATTAGTATTAAATGTATAGCAGTTACTACTGAAGCTATAAATGCAATGGTTGCCAGAGCTATTTTTTCTTCACAATTTTGTGCCATTATACTATTTCTTGTACTTTAAAGACCAAATGTAAAAAGGTAAGGGATTAGCGTGACACAAATAACTAAAATTTTAAATGATTGTGTTGAATAAGTGACAAACAGCTTGGTTTTCCAAATGTATACATCCTCTCACATGGTCGGTTACTTTAGGTACCAATATACTTTTGATGTTATTATATTCTTTTCTAAAATTGCGTGTCTATTACTTCAACAAAAATAGTTTGAGAGATCAACTTCCCACAGATGAAGAGAGCTAGCATCTCTGCATTTGCATCAATTTGCAACAATTCAACATCTTCTAGGTGCAGTATTGAGTGTGAGTGCTGAGTGGACCCTTCATTCTCATGAGTACATACCTCCTACTTATCAATCAAACTCTAGGCATACAAGTTGTAAGAACACGAGTGGTAAGAACACGACTGGCAGTTTTGAAACAGTTCTTTTATGTTGTTGTGCTCCAAAAATTCAACTCCTCATTATTGTTTTATCTGGCAAGTATGCAGTTTTGTTTGTGAGTTTGCTGACTAGTTTCTTGAGTCATCAGTTATATATACTAAAATTTCTGATCATTCTTTACAAAACAATTAGGTAATTCTTACTTGTTTGTTACATTTTGTTCTTTCCTAAAAACTTTTATGTTTAATCAATTGTTTGAAGTTTTTTGTGTATATTTGTCTGGTCAGCTGCGTGATTTAAATTTGAGACTGTTGTCAATGAATACCATATGAGTAACCAACTCTTTACTTGGACTTGTATGACTCTTTCCTAGAACTGAGTTATTTGACTTTTGATCTGATTCTTGTTGTAGACCTTGCAGAGTGCTTAATTGATTTATATTGAAATGTTTTTGGTATTTTTTTTCTGCTGCAAAAAATGTATTTCCATATTTTTCACAGTTGATTTAAAGCTATTGGTTTTGTGCTTTTTTTGTAGACAGTAAATAAAAGATACGTGGAATATGTCTGTATGAACATTGAACATGAGTTTAAAGATAAAAAAATCAGCACACCCTAAAATTTGGTAGCAAATTTATATTTTGGGAGGCCTGTACTATTGTATGCTCTTCAGCCTACTCAAATCGCATGTATGCCTTTTCTTGATTTATTGAATATGAAGGACTTGGTTGCATCCCTACATTTCCTATATATGTACAGAGAAAATGTAGATGTGACAATGGCATTTGCAGCATGAGGTACAAAAGTAGTAATAGAGAAATGGGTTAAGCAGATCAGGAATAATAGAAGCTACTTGCTGCCACATGTATATATATACAAGTTTGATGCCTACTTAATATATTGACTAACTGTGTTCATATTGATTCTTGACAATCCATGAAACATGGCATATTCAGTAGTACCAGAACCACCATTTTGGAATTTTTTGCATCAAATATAAAAATGAAAAAAACACAGTTCTATTCTGCATACTATTCTTCTCTATCAGCTTCTATTGTTTGTCAACATTGATATTAAATTCTTCAATGACATGAAAGCTCAATTACAATCTATCATAGAAATACAAAAAATAGAGATTCAGATTTGTTATAAATTAACAATAACCATATATTTGCCTTGTTTTAACATTGTGTTGTGTGTCAGTTATATCCCAATGCAAGATCGTCGACTGTCATCATTGTCAAAAGAGGAAAGAGAGCCTGGGCAGTTGCCCGACAGGCCCAAGCAGTTTGAAGATGAGGAAGAGTCTTATGACCCTCCTTCTTGGTATATATCCACATCACGGTGGGAAAAGGAGTACAATTCCCCCAGATATTTGAAGTTTGAGGATGAAGGACTAAGAAAGAGGAAAAAATGGTCCACCAGCATGGACAGTGAAGAGGGCAGGTATTCATCGTAGCGTAGTGGCATTAACAAGCAGGGTAGTGGGCAGAGTATTTCTCCTTAACCTGGTGAATACACAAGAGAGAGATTGGGAAGTTCAAGAGGAAAATCAAGAAGTTCTAATGAAGAATGAGACAGAGTGTGTAAATCTTTAGAACCCATTTTCCTCTTCTTCTTGGCAGGCTTCTTATTTGTCACATCCCTTACATTGAGACTATGTTGGTTATGTATTTCAAATGCAATATTAGTTGCAAATAAATTTTTCATGTGATTATGACATTGGGAATCAATAGTTGTTCTTTTATCATAATTATAATGTTAACACTTTTATTTTGCCAGTGAATTTATTGTTCACGAGAAGTTGAATGAGATCATGAGATCAAATTTAAATGCATATTATTAAGCGTTGAGAACGATCTAATCCATAATCCTTGTCAGTGGATGCAGGATTGCCGACGCCGCGAGGAAAAGGGAAATATCATCAGGGAGAGGACGTGGTTAATAATGGATCAATTTTATCATCAAACCTAGAGTTGAAGCAAGATAGTTGTGTCGACGTCGTTACCTTGGCCATAAGTAAATTAATATAATATTGATTAAGCAAGTCAATTTAAATGATCACCTTTTATGGAGATTGCAAATAGTTAATAAATAATAAATTAAAATAATAGATATAATTTAAATATTTATTATATCCTCTTGAATTTTGGCGAATCAAATTCTTGATATATTTATATACTAGCAAGAGGATATCAATTATTAAATTAAAAATAATGAGATATAAAATAATTGCCACCAATCTTTTAAATCGAAAACCATTGTAAGGTTTAGCAGGGGAAATTTAATGAATTGTTAAGAAGCTGTCGGTGATGGGAAGGTGGAAGTCTTAGAGCCATCACTCCATCATGTGAAATGGCCAAGAAGGAAGTTTTGCAGATGCAAGGATTTTTGGGTATTTTTGGGGGCCTAAAATCGGGGTTTTGATCATTCATTTTTTTGGGGGGGGGGGCTCTCTTTTCTCACGAAGAAGGAAAAACAAATAAAAACAACATATCAGATTTCATTATCAGTCGAGCTAGAGGAATTTCTAGTCCATCTTAGTTCCGTGTCTTGGCGTAACTAATCTATCGTGGAAATCTTCCATTCGTATTTGATTCATATTTCCGCAGACTCTGCTTTCTCCTGCATCACCGTCGGCATCATAACCAGGTGATGTTACACAACTGTTGTGAGTTATGCAAATTGGTGATAGTTCTTTACTCGAATACTGGTTCTGGAGAAGCAAGGAAATACCTGCAAAGTCGTCTCTTCCAATTTCTGATGGTAGAGTCCAGCTGCCTGGTCATTGACGAGTTCTTGAAGAAGTATCGAGTTCTCCCTCGAGCTTGTCTTACTCACCCTTCAGGCATGTATTAGAACTGTTAAAGCTTCTTGAGTCTTATTTGAATGATTTTATGACATCAAGCAATGCGTTGATATCTTTGGAAGTCGATCTCTATATTTTTTTGTTAATGGTAACATCATCCTTTATCTAGTAAACTTGTAGAGATGCAACTTGTAGTCAATGCCAATCTGAGGAGTTGTTTCAATCACCATTTAAGTTCACTATTAACTCTTGAGACTAATCGAACCCTGTTTCCTCTGTCGATAAACTTGTATTGAGCCTAGAGCAACTATCTCCAAACCAAGTCTCAAGTAATATGTGTGGAATGAGTTTCAGTTCCTCTTTGATGATTAACTCATAATAACTTCTAAATCTATGGATTGGAATTATTCTTTAATTAAGATGCTGAACTGGCATTCATCTTGAGATACATTCTGTGTTGGGGTTTAGTTGAACCCATTTAAAAACACCAAGATAAACTATTTCTTTTGGACAACCAAATTTTCTTCCCTGTAACTAGAAGCTGGATAAATATACCTTCTTGCTCACCCGAGTCTTTGGGTTTGATGATTTGGTATTCAAAATACTCTTCTTGGTCAAGTCTTCCCTGAAGGTTGGTTAGAAGTTTCCTATTAATATGGCTCTATTGATTCTTTTACCTTGCCTTAGTCAAAGTCTGCTTGAACATTGATCCCAATCTCTATTTTGGATACAAGCCTTCTCTCACACCAATCCAAGATCATCTAATCTGTGAAGTCCTTCAAGGGTGGCAGGTTCTGCTATTTTTGTTATGCTTTGGAAACTGAATCTTCTTATGAGGTGAAAAGATTATGTTTTAATTCCTCTCATAATACTTATGACTTGAGCTTAAACTCAAATTAAAGAAAAGCTTCCACCAAGTCTTTGTGGTATAGACTAGGAAGATAAAATGTTGAGATCCAGAAGAACCTTCCAATCGAATTTGTCTTTCTGAATGTTGAGCTCATTGGAAGCAACATTTGTAAAAGAAGAGATTTAATGAGAAACTAAGTTGTGGTAATGTTAACCTGTTGAAACCAAAGTCTCATCTCTTTTCGTAAAATGTTAAGTAGATCGAATAGTCTTTATTGATGTGATTTGACATTGAGTCAGGATTCTCTTATATGTCCGAAATTAAGTGTTGTACCTTGATTCTAGAAGATTTGAATTCATGACATTGTAATACTAAACACTGAATCCTTATTGTCGGATAAGACTTCTTAATCTCTCATCTCAAAATTTGTGACTAGCAAAATATGATTACTCAGATGGAATAAGCTATTGAGTTGAGTTCCTCTCCTTCTAAAAGGACAACAACATAACCCTTAAACAAGATGTGAAACCAAACCAAGTTCTGGTAAACATTAAATCTTAGAGTTAAGACTTAACCTCAAGCTAAGAGAAGAAAGATAACCGAACTAGATATGGTAAAACTAAAACTTGATCTAAGAATTGTCATGTCGAGCAAGGGTGAGAGTGCTGATAGCACAGTAGTGCCAGAGATGTCGGTACAGTAGTGCCAAAGACATCGGCACAGGAGTGCCAAAAAAATATTAAAATCCTTGGCCAAGGTACAATGCTAGATTCAGCATCTGTCAGCCATCAAATACCAAATATACCACTGATCAAAGTGACCTTTCTAGTTGGGAGGTACCCTTAGTTAGGTCGATCAGGAGGTATAGGTCCTTGACACCAGGCTCAGAGGCATGATGATAAATTGATCCATGTTGATTACCCTCGTGAAGGGCGGGTTCTTCAGTTGAAGAAACTCGGAGACCAGTAGGTCTTGGATGGGCGGTAAAGCCCCTGATGATAATTCTCTTTCCCTCGATAAAGATTTCCAAGTATGATAGTATGGAGATGATGTCAAATGGATTTCTTCCTCTCTCGTAAATCCAGGTACATGCAATGGTAATTGAATTTCTATTTCATCTATGCCATGAATGCTATTCTTTATGTTAATGAACATTGTAAGATTCTCAGATACTTAGTGAGATAGTTACTTGAATTTATTCAGCTGTTATATTGTTTCATAGCTGTAGTAATTATTCGTTATCTTCTGGAAGCAAAGAAAAGTAATTATTATTCTTCTGCAATTTCCTGTTAGATGTTTATAGTTAATAGTTTCTTTTCAGCTGAAAATGAAATTAAAAGTTAGTTGATGAAGTGTATAATGTAACGACATCTGAATTGAATTCTCTTTTCTGTCTAGCTGCAAATGAAACCCTAGTTTGGCAGTTATTTAGTTATTGATCTGCCATGAACAGTTGGCAGAAAACTGTTGAACGATTCATGTGAGCTGAAACTGAAAATTAAAAAGATAATTGCATGTTTGAGTTAGTTGGATCAATTTGGAAACCCTAGTTTCGAAAACAAGTTAGTTGTAGTTCAGCTGAAAGTTAGTTGTCAGTTGAAAATTTTAAACTGTAGTCCTGGGAAGGTTGTTACATATGGTATCAGAGCTACCAGGTTCGACACTGAACCTCGGGGCTCATCATGCAACTCAGAAAATTTCAAACTCAGAAAATTGAAAAACCTTGTGAACCTTGTAAATCTTTGCATTGGATCTATCACAGGAAGTGATAGTTACTGTAAACAATTACGTGATTGAGTCTATCACAGGAAGTGATAGCCAATCCTATAAACAAATCTTATACAGAGTCTATCACCGCGAGTGATAGCCTTTTTGTAACCATTGGAATTGAATCTATCTCAGGAAGAGATAATAATTTTTGTAAACAATTTTTCTTGTAACCGTTAAATGCTCTTAGAAATAATTTGAGTTATCAAGTAATTATGAAATTATTCTAAGTTAAGGCAAGGTATGCCTAGGGTACCGAGATTGTGATCAAAACTTAAATAATAACTTAATTTGAACTTGTGGGCTAAAGGATTGGAAAGATCCAGAAGCAATCAACCAAGTGCAGGGCATTTGAGCATCGGAAATCCTTGAAATTATATCAAGATAAGATGAAATCTGGTCTAACTTCTAGATGGTTCGGAAAGAGCCAAGTGGAATTAAAGGATCAAGATGGTAAGAAAAGCAATAGTCAAGGACAACATGTTGTTACATGAAAGATAACTTGAGAAAAGGGGAAGCAAGTTAGTGTTTTATCTTTTAACTCCTTTGTGGAGAGTAGAAGAATGAGTCAGTAACTGAATGGATGTTTAATTACTTCATGGAAGAGGAGTTACCTCATATTGATAATATTGTAAGATCACAAATTAAGTTGTTGAGGATATCACTTTTGGTTCTTCATCAGATCGATGAATCAGGAGTTGTAGGATTTGTTTTGTTATGCAGGAAGTTGTTGTCATGAGCAGCATGAAATGCAGATATAATATGACAAGATGATGGATAACTTAAGGTGACAAGTTTGTTAGCTACATGCATGGTCTGCAATGTTAATGGAATGATAAATACTTATTAGAAGAATATTGACTATATGATAAACAGAGCATTCACTATGTTCCTTAATGAATTATGTATGAACCTTTTGATCAGGTCTCAAAACATATTTACATGGCAATCAACAAGAAAGAACTTTGATTTTTATGGTACCTCAGGAAGTATTGGCTTATATGGTGCATTATAGTTATTTCATATACTTATTTTGTCAAGAACTTCAGATGAAATTGGTTTCTCCTCTTAGCAGTGATTGTATTTAGGCCAGTGGCAGTAAATTTCATGGTACAGATATATTCATACAAATCTTGGATAAGCATCATTAGTAAAACTCCTAGACAGGTTCCTACGATTGGCACTACAGAGACATTACCTTGTGAATAGAGCTAATGAAGACAACAACAACATGATTAAAGTGATGAAGAGTATCAGCCAAATCATCTCTTGAAGACACAAAGTAAATGGTAAGAGTTTAGTGTTTGAAACCCTCATTGACCTCTCATCACATGTTTTATTGTTCAAAAATTCAGTTCATGAATGGTACAATGGTGAAGGAGCGATGAAGCAGACAACTTGTGTGAATGTGTAAATTCGTAAAACATTTTTGTTTGATACACCAAGTTTATATGTGATGTGGATAAAATTTGCAACTCGGACATGCTTGGTTATTGATACTTACCTGAGAAGAGATAGAAGATCAGTGTTATGAGTTAATAAGAATGTGAGTGTTGCAATTCAAAACCTGACACAAAGCTTGTTTTTCTACAAGGTTATTACAGATCTTCTTGGCAACACCTGTGAATGGTATAATGACTCTGATATCTTTAACTATAGCATTTTTGCTAGCGGTAAACTTAGTAATGACAACAAAAGGACATACAAACCCACAGGTATATGGCATTCTTAAATTGGTGGAAACTTGATACAAATGATATTTGATTGGTTTCTGAGTTTGGTTAAGCCACCGACGATCATTAAGAAGGTATCTATAACACATGTTATGAACAGGAACACGCATACCTTAGATGTGAATATAATACATTGGTTTCCTCATATGTTTCACTGCACTGTACCTTGGTCAGACAGTTGTATAGAGCTCACTCTTAATTGGGAAAGCTTTTCATGCTTATTCTTACACTGGTTGCTAGTGATTACATTATTGTTATCTCAAGTAGCGATCTATTGGTATGGAATGTGGAGAAAATGGTATAGAACCAGGGAATACTTGTTCAAACCAACTACTGCAATTAAGTATAAGAAAGGATGGAAGTTTTGAGGGATTTATTGTTTGATGCATTGGTAACATAGTCTCTATCCTGATGAAAGTTTTTGGAAGGACTGTTAGCAGTGCAGTAACCCACTCTTTTGTTAGTAACTTAGTCAAGTCACATAGTGCATAAGGAATGTTCCTCTAGATTATGGCACTTCTTGAAAGTCGGTGAAATCCTTTTTAATATTGGCAAGGAATGTCGTCGTTTTATTTAAATTTGAAATGATTAAACTATGCAAATTTGAAGATTATTATTTAAGACCAGTTGGTTAGAATTTAACTAAGTGCCGAGAATAAGTTCATTCTCTTGGTTAATGCTGAAATTAAGTCTATTTATAATTTGATATAAAGCTAAGTATTGTGGGGGTTACCCACGAATATATTTGGTTGCTCACCATGTTGATGAAATGTACATTTCTATCATGTCTTGGATGGGCCTCTGATGGATTCTATAAGGAAGTAAATTTTATGAAATATACCTTGTATGTTCTTAACTTTGTAAAGGAGGAAACTTTGTGTTAGGGTATGTGGGCAGACAGGTAGTTCAGTAAGCCCAGGTGAATAGTCTCTCCAAGTCGAGCAGGATGGTGAACGTATACTTCAGACGCTTAGCTAACCAGAGTTGTCGTACTCAGTAGGAGGGTATCCTTAGTAGTGCGACAGAGTTGGTTAAGTGGGAGTATACACCAGAGCTCAGATGGCTACTAAGGGAAATTTCTTCTTTCCAAGTGACATGCCGAGTCTTGGAGGATAGTTAAACTAGAAAGAAATTTTGATCTTTTCTTTTGTAATTGCTTAATAGTTTATTTTAACGATGCATTAGATAAATGAAACTGGTGCTTAACGAAAATATTTCAGCTAGAAAAGTGAAGATTGATGTTAACCTTTGGTGAAATTCTCTTGGTCAATCTGTGTTAAAAGTAATTGATCACTATACTCAGGAAGAGTATTCATCTTTATGGTGTTGTTATAACCACTTTTATAATTTTGTTATCAAGACAATTCATTAGACATAAAAGATGTCAAATTCCTGTAAGTTGGGTAAGCTAGAAGGCAGGATTATCATTAGACTTGAAATGTTATATGAAATGGAAAACAAATCAAACTAATCAGAAAAGATTGGTGAAAGCTATTAACAAATGGAAAAGCTAAATAAACACCACCGAGAAGGATTATGAAGAAATCCTTAAAGAATTTCCTTATCTATTGAAGAGCAATTGAGAACATTATATTTATGTTATGTTTTATTTGAAGACTTTGAATAAACAATCATCGAGGACGATGATTCTTAAGGGGAGGAGTATGTCACATCCCTTACATTGAGACTATGTTGGTTATGTATTTCAAATGCAATGTTAGTTGTAGATAACTGCTTTCATGTGATTATGACATCGGGAATGAATAGTTGTTCTTTTATCATAATTGTAATGTTAACTAACTTTTTATTTGGCCAGTGAATTTATTGTTCAAGAGAAGTTGAACGAGATCAGAAGATCAAATTTAAATATATATTATTAAGCCGTTGAGAATGATCTAATCCATAATTCCTGTCAGTGGATGCAGGATTGCCGACGCCACAAGGAAAAGGGAAATATCATCAGGGAGAGGACGTGGTTAATAATGGATCAATTTTATCATCAAGCCCAGAGTGGAAGCAAGACAGTTGTGTCGACATCGTTACCTTGGCCATAGATAAATTAATATAAGTATTGATTAAGCAAGTCAATTTAAATAATCACCTTTTATGGAGATTTCAAATAGTTAATAAATAATAAATTAAAATAATAAATATAAAATAAGTATTTATTATATCCTCTTGAAGTTTGGCGAAACAAATTCTTGATACATTTTTATATTCGCAAGGGGATATTAAATATTAAATTAAAAATAAGAGATTTAAATTAATTACCACATTTAAAAAATCGAAAACCATTGCTTATGTAAGTTTTAATGGGAAAATTAATGAATTGTGAGAGAGTGGAATTAAAATTGGTTGGAAGGCCGGAGTTTAAGCCATCATTCCATCATGGGAAGCGTCCAAGAAGGAAGTTTTGTAGGCATGGGATTTATGGAGTATTTTTGGGGGCCTAAAATCGGGGTTTGATCTTTCATTTTTTTTTGTGGGAGAGCCTCTCTTTTCTCCACGAAGAAGGAAAACAAATAAAAATAACATCTGATTTCATTGTCCGGTCGAGCGAAGGAATTTCTAGTCCATCTTAGCTTTTGTCTTGGTGTAACTAATCTATTGGAAATCTTCCATTTGTATTTGATTCATATTCTATGACCTACTGCTTTCTCTGCATCATCGCCGGCATCATAACCCGAGGTGATATTACACAAGCTGTTGTGAGTTATACAAATTAGTGATAGTTCTTTACTTGAATAAGTTACGGAGAAACGAAATACCCTCTGAAGTCGTCTCTTCAATTTACGATGGTAGAAGTCCGGTAGCCTAGTCGTGTGAGTTCTTGAAGAAGTATCGGAGGTTCTCCCTAGGAGCTTGTCTTACTCACCCTCTGAGCATGTATTAAATTGTTAAAGCTTCTTGAGTCTTATTTGAATGATTTTATGACATCAAGCAATGCGTTGATATCTTTGGAAGTCGATCTCTGTATTTTTTTTGTTAATGGTAACATCATCCTTTATCTAGTAAACTTGTAGAGATGCAACTTGTAGTCAATGCCAATCTGAGGAGTTGTTTCAATCACCATTTAAGTTCACTATTAACTCTTAGGACTAATCCGAACCACTGTTTCCTTTGTGATAAACTTGTATTGAGCCTAGAGAAACTATCTCAAAATTGAAGTCTCAAGTATGCGTGTGGAATGAGTTTCAATTCCTCTTTGATGATTAACTCATATTAACTTCTAAATCTATGAAAAAGTTGGAATTATTCTTTAATTAAGATGTTGGTAGCATTCATCTTGAGATACATTCTGTGTTGGGGTTTAGTTGAACCCATTTAAAAACACCAAGATAAACTATTTCTTTTGGACAACCAAATTTTCTTCCCTGTAACTAGAAGCTGGATAAATATACCTTCTTGCTCACCCGAGTCTTTGGGTTTGATGATTTGGTATTCAAAATACTCTTCTTGGTCAAGTCTTCCCTGAAGGTTGGTTAGAAGTTTCCTATTAATATGGCTCTATTGATTCTTTTACCTTGCCTTAGTCAAAGTCTGCTTGAACATTGATCCCAATCTCTATTTTGGATACAAGCCTTCTCTCACACCAATCCAAGATCATCTAATCTGTGAAGTCCTTCAAGGGTGGCAGGTTCTGCTATTTTTGTTATGCTTTGGAAACTGAATCTTCTTATGAGGTGAAAAGATTATGTTTTAATTCCTCTCATAATACTTATGACTTGAGCTTAAACTCAAATTAAAGAAAAGCTTCCACCAAGTCTTTGTGGTATAGACTAGGAAGATAAAATGTTGAGATCCAGAAGAACCTTCCAATCGAATTTGTCTTTTTGAATGTTGAGCTCATTGGAAGCAACATTTGTAAAAGAAGAGATTTAATGAGAAACTAAGTTGTGGTAATGTTAACCTGTTGAAACCAAAGTCTCATCTCTTTTCGTAAAATGTTAAGTAGATCGAATAGTCTTTATTGATGTGTTTTGACATTGAGGCAGGATTCTCTTATATGTCCGAAATTAAGTGTTGTACCTTGATTTTAGAAGATTTGAATTCATATACTTAACACTGAATCCTTATTGTCGGATAAGACTTCTTAATCTCTCATCTCAAAATTTGTGACTAGCAAAATATGATTACTCAGATGGAATAAGCTATTGAGTTGAGTTCCTCTCCTTCTAAAGGGACAACAACATAACCCTTAAACAAGATGTGAAACCAAACCAAGTTCTGGTAAACATTAAATCTTAGAGTTAAGACTTAACCTCAAGCTAAGAGAAGAAAGATAACCGAACTAGATATGGTAAAACTAAAACTTGATCTAAGAATTGTCATGTCGAGCAAGGGTGAGAGTGCTGACGGCACAGTAGTGCCAGAGATGTCGGTACAGTAGTGCCAGAGACATCGGCACAGGAGTGCCAGAAAAATATTAAAATCCTTGGCCAAGGTACGATGCTAGATTTGCATCTGTCAGCTATCAAGTACCAAATATACCACTGATCAGAGTGACCTTTCTAGTTGGGAGGTACCCTTAGTTAGGTCGATCAGGAGGTATAGGTCCTTGACACCAGGCTCAGAGGCATGATGATAAATTGATCCATGTTGATTACCCTCGTGAAGGGCGGGTTCTTCAGTTGAAGAAACTGGGAGACCAGTAGGTCTTGGTTGGGCGGTAAAGCCCCTGATGATAATTCTCTTTCCCTCGATAAAGATTTCCAAGTGTGATAGTATGGAGATGATGTCAAATGGATTTCTTCCTCTCTCGTAAATCCAGGTACATGCAATGGTAATTGAATTTCTATTTCATCTATGCCATGAATGCTATTCTTTATGTTAATGAACATTGTAAGATTCTCAGATACTTAGTGAGATAGTTACTTGAATTTATTCAGCTGTTATATTGTTTCATAGCTGTAGTAATTATTCGTTATCTTCTGGAAGCAAAGAAAAGTAATTATTATTCTTCTGCAATTTCCTGTTAGATGTTTATAGTTAATAGTTTCTTTTCAGCTGAAAATGAAATTAAAAGTTAGTTGATGAAGTGTATAATGTAACGACATCTGAATTGAATTCTCTTTTCCGTCTAGCTGCAAATGAAACCCTAGTTTGGCAGTTATTTAGTTATTGATCTGCCATGAACAGTTGGCGGAAAACTGTTGAACGATTCATGTGAGCTGAAACTGAAAATTAAAAAGATAATTGCATGTTTGAGTTAGTTGGATCAATTTGGAAACCCTAGTTTCGAAAACAAGTTAGTTGCAGTTCAGCTGAAAGTTAGTTGTCAGTTGAAAATTTTAAACTGTAGTCTGGGAAGGTTGTTACATTATTCCTTAGGGTAGCTGTAAAACCCTCTTTGAGAGGCGAGGATATTATCATCTGCTCTTAAATGTTCGTCTAAATAGTCCATGAGGAGAAGATGTGAATGATAGATTATCCCGAATCTAGGGTTTGCAAATTTAAAAGAAAATATTTAGAAAACCATAAAAACCTACGGTTTCTCCCTAAAATTAGGGCAACAAGTGGCATAGCTCAAGTTTCCGCACAGATTGGTGTCTTTCTTTCAATGATGTAGAGGAGAAAAATGATCACCTGGACTCTTCTTTCAAACACAAAGCAAAGCAAATTGACTGTGATGTGTTGTGAAGGATGCAGATATTTTGCTTCTAATACAAATTGGGGCATTTTGTCGTGCTGTCAAGGAGGCCGACTTCTGCAATAAGTGTTGCCCCGCTATTTTGTTGCAAAATTGGGGCATTTTGCATTTTCTGCAATAACTGCTCCGCAGATATTTTTCGTCTTCTGCAATAACTCTGTGCCATCCAAGAAAAATCATTGACCAGTTCAGATGCATTTGATTGCAGGCGATTGCTTGTGCACGAATCTACACCATCAAACACAAAAAGACCTCCCAAATGTTAATTCTGTCTTCTACAATAAACTATGTGCCAGGGAAAATCATTGACCGGTTCAGATGCATTTGATCGCAGGCGATTTCTTGCGCATGAATCTACACTGTGAGACCCAAAAAGACCTCCCAAATGCTAAGCATGGGATGCCTTCGGCATAATAAACGACATAATAATTAGAGTATGTGTAAAGAAAATTTAAAAGGAAATAAGGATTAGGATTTACTACTTTTTCTTTAGAAAGAAATAGAATATATATAAAAGATATGCATTCTTATTTTATATATGAAAATTGTTATTAATATAATTTTAAATTACTTCTCAAATTAAATAGAGTACTTATGCATATATAACATGTGTATATACACATTAAAATATAAATAAGTAAATGGATAATAGATGAAGAAATAAATGGAACAATTATAAATCATCACATCCTTAGGATTGAAGGGAAACATTAGTATCATTAAACACCCTTATGTAATACTAAGGATATTGGCAATAAACTGAAAAAGGATGATGGTGGAAATATAATCTAGGCGGTGTTAATACATTTGTTGAGTGGTGATAAGGATTTGGAGCGAACCATTATGAGTGTTGAATTTGGCTAGTAGGATTATACTATCCATGATAATTAAATAGATAAGTATATTATATATAAGTAAGAAATACTTTCATTTGGGTGTTATTTTAGTAATATTAAGGGGATATTACTATACTAAAGTTAAGACAAGTATAAACATAATAAAATTATCATAATCATAAAAGGGGTTAATACGGATGTTGGCATTATTGTTAATGTGGATGGACAAGATTAATATCATTATCAAAAAGAAAAGAAAAACAAATAGTTGCATTTTTGCTCTAGTGTAAATTATGGGCATTACAAATGAGGGTCATAATATAAACATTCAAGTTGTAGTAAGACTATTGAATGAATAATAAGGTGGGCTTGGTCACTACAAAATAAATTTTACAAAAGATAATTACATAGTACTATTAATAATAAGAATAAGGTTGATGTAGCATTACCTTTAGGTCTTAAACTATAACGTTAACAATCACAATTGATGTGGTAGCATTACCATTGGTTGGTCCTAATATTTCATGGGGGTATAATATGTACAATAATAGTGTGGATTTTAATACTTGTATCGTGGAAAAGAATTAGAAAACTATAAGTTGTGGTAGTCAGATATTCTCAGTGTCAGTATCATTTCTAGTAACTTTGGTAGGCCATGTCGGCCACCTTATTCTAACATTGCAGCTTGGGATCTGCTCTGCATCATTTGGGAGTGTGCATGGAGGCCTTTGCACACTCAATCATATATTCAACCCACTCCCCACTCTCGAGAGACATTTCGTTGATGACAAAGCATGAGCTTTGCCATCCGATGCATATATTTTGGTTTTCATGTAGATCTAGAATAAGCCTCTATCAAATGTTACGTGTCAAAATTAAAAAAAAAATTGTTGGTTGTGTTTTTACCCCAAGGGTAAAATATGGGCATTACAGATTCAAGACTTAGGATCGAGAATTTGTTTGATCTGGATACAATGAAATTTCATGTTGTTGGTTTTTATGGAGTTAAACAAAATAACATAGTTTTATAATAAAATAAAATGAAGTTATCAAAAAAATTATTTAACCCCTTAATAAAGAGTAGAAATATATTTAAGAAAGAAAAAATATTTAAATTTATTTTTATTTTTTTAATATAAAGATTTTACATCTAAAGTAAATAAAATATGTAATAAATAAAATAAATACATAGAAAACATAAATCAAAATAAAAAGCATTTAAAAAAAATGTTATAAATAAAATAGTTACATAATAAAATAAAGTAAAGATACCATTTTTTAATATAAAATAAATGACATAACTCTAAGTAAAATAAAACAAATCTAATTGAATTAAAAAGTAATTCTATTATTTTTCTATCTAAGAATATATTTATGTGTTCATAGATATTAAATTTAATGTTTATATATATTTTTAAAAGCTAAAGTAATTTTTTTTAAATAAAATAAACAATGCATATTTTTTGGATTTTGGATTTAAATTTATTTATTTTCTTCACCAATGTTTTAGATAACACTCAATGTTTTATCATTATATTGTGGAAAAAAAATGTCTACTATAAACAATATATATAAAATAAATAGCTCTTCAATATGTGTGTGGGTGTGGGGGTGTGTGTTTATAGTAAATAAAATAGTTCTAAAGTATCTAATAAGGAGTTGTGTGCAAGTTTTTATATTATTTTACATTATCACTAGGACATTGTATTGAATAGATGACAAAGTGAATGAATTTTGAATATTAAAGAAGATCCAAAATGGATATTATGAGTTATGTTAATGATTACAATCACAAGTGTGACTGTATGTGGAATGAGCCTTGCATTCATTATAACACGCCCATGTTTAATTTAAGAAAGGAAATAAAGGCTAACAATAGATGAATGTCTTGCATTTCCTTTTAGATCTTGAACGATGACAAGAAGTTAGATTTGGGAGTGTCACAAGGTGCCATCAACAAAAGGATGCAAGAGGAACTATAGATGGATGGAGAATAAATTCAAGGTGTTGGTAGATTGAATGCAAATAAGGTTTCAAATCATTTTGTTGACTACATATCAAGAGAAATTGTCGCCATAAAGCATTGAATCTAGACACAAAAACTCTTGGGTGTGACAAAAGAGATTGATTATGATGATAATGTTTCTATAAGAAATGCAATCCAATGTAAATTAATACAGAGTGGGCAATGTATTTGACATTTCCCAATCACTATCCTATGTAAATATATTGTCATTGATGTTTAAAAAACTTATTAGTACATAGGAGTTGAAGATTAGCTCAACATCCAAGACCGCCTATAAAAACAATAAAAACCTTCCACAAGAGAGTATGCAAGAAATGAGCTTGCTTGATATTAAGATTTATGAGATCTATATGAGGTATATTATAAAGTGTACAATAACCTTCCTTATATAGACAAGGTGAAAGATAGGATTATACAAGAGCATGACATGTGTCTCAATCCTATAACATGTGACAAGTAACTCAACTTATTATTAAATGGCCTATTACAAAGTATTAAATGCCAAAAGGATAAGATAAGATCTAGATGAAAACTAAGACTTCTAGAAATATTTGTAGGACATAAGTGGAATTAACATGTAAATAAGAACCACTATTTAAATAATTAGGTAAATTACCTATTTACACCAACACCCCCCCCCTTAAGTACAACTTAGGGAGAAGATTATTATGTAAATGATACAAAGATGCAAAGATGGGTCCTGGCTACTAGGTCAAGTTATTTACCCATGTACAAATGATCTCTCACAAATAGAGAAAATGATAAAACCTAGTGGGAAAAACTCCTCTCCAAAAGAGATAAAAGATACAAACAAGGATGATGAATGGAGGAATCAATGATACCCCCCAAGGACTATCCATTATGTATATACAATCAATGATCCCTTCATAATAGGTAAAAAGAGAGACTATGTAACCCTCCACAATGTATAATCTCCTATAAAAATGGCGAATTCTTGAAAAAAACATGATATGATGCCTACAAACAACTTGTCTCCCTTTCTAAAGAAACAAAGCCAAGAACACACACAAGAATGCTTCGTATATCCTAGATAGGAATTGAAAGGAAGAAGCTTAAAGATGTATGATGATGTCTCTAAAATTGTCTCATGTATCTCCTTGACCACTAAAAATTAAGACGCCACAATCAAATCAAGTACATGCCTAATAAAAGAAGAATGTGACAAACTGGGACTATATGGAAATTGATGTTGAAAAATATCCAAACATAAAGATGGTTTGAAAATATTAGTACAATGAATTCTATCAAAGAGCAGAGATAACTACTCAAATGTGTCTTCCAAATTTGAAATGTGAGACTCCAAAAACAAGTCAGAAATACCTATCAAGAAATCATTCCACAAGGCCAAATTTGAAGAACCAAGATCATCCCCCTGAATAGGAATGATGGGAGCCTCAATCAATGACTTTGCACAAGGAATCGATGAAGGAGAAGGTACAACAACCATCTCTAAAGGAGAAGAAGGAGAATTTGAATAAATATCATCCTCATCTTCTAATGATTTAAATTACTCTAAATAATCAAACTCCCAAATAGTATTATAGCCATAGGGTATCCTATCTAAAATATGAAGAGGCACAAGATAGTTTGAAATAGAATCATCTAGGAATGGTTGAGTATCAGGATCACCATATATCTCCCAAAAAAAATTCAAAGAGCATTAGGATACTCAAATGAATAATAGCATTCAAAATGTCATCATCAACATGCATAACAATAACTCCTAAGACATGATCCCTTTTGCAATTCCAATTTTTTTTCTTACTATCATTACCTAAATGGGGAACAAGACCATACAAATATGGCAACATATGAAGCCAATAAAAATGTTTTATGATGCCATCTCTCGATTTTTTATAGTTTCCCCTTTTCAATATGATCAAAGAAAGATGAAATAAAAACCTCATAATGAACTATGAGAGATCTCCAGAATTACAAAGATATTAACCTTCAAAAGCAATTAGAAACCCCCAAACATGATGAAAATGAAAAATCAATTGTTCCCAAAAAGAAAAAATCTCTCTAGTAGTCATGATGTCAGAGTAATTAACTAGAGAGCAAATATGCCACAATTTGAATTATACATAATACTTGGGATTGAAACTGGAAAAAGCTCTTATGTATAATGATTTAGAGCTCTTGAATACCTTTTTGGTGTTACAAATATCACAAAAAAAATGAAGATCCAGGAAAAAAATTATGAGCTTGAAGGTCCAAATGCGAGATCTAACTTCAATAAAAAAATAAATTGCACCTATAGAAAAATCACTTGCACCACTACAAAGTAGAACTAGCTTTTCATCAATATCTTATTTTTAAAAGTTTGATAGCCTAATGAAAAGTTATGCTCTATGGAAAAATGCCCAATTTGGGAACTATGGAGAAAATCTTAGCCCCTAGGGGTTGGCAATCAATTACTAATGTAACCCTGTTAGTTGTAGTTTGAAAATAAAAACTGTTGCATGCAAGTGGCGATGGGGCAAAGAATTGGCAATGAGCGTCGATGGAAACCTCACGTGCCATTGGGAATTAAGCCTTGGGCTATAGGCCCCTCCCACTAGCATGGGGCTCATGGCTAAATTAGCCTATTAAAAAATAAACCACCTAACTTTTAATAAAATAAAATCTATCAATCTTTGTACCAGATGATACAGATAATATGTAGATATGTACCTAAAATGATGCTAACATAGATAATATTCTCTATAGAATATGCCAGATTCCTCAAAATATGCCATTAACTAAAAACCTGCAACGTGCTGACACCTACAGGCCATATTGACCATATGGATTGTATGGATTTGTACTATATGTACAAAATAGTGATAAATTTTTAAAAAAATCCTCTAAGGGCCCAAGGAAAAAATCTTTGATTTCAAATATTTGATTAGTGATCTTGGAGTTTTTTGGCCTTTTGGATGCAATCACAGGGTCTGCTTTAGCTCAAAGTTGTCTAAAAAATTAGCTACCTCCTAGATCTAGCAAACACCACCCAACTTGAAACCCTCATAGATCTAAATAAATATGGTTTTTAAATTAAAAAAAGTCAATATTGACTTTACCTAACATCGTAGACTCAATGGTGAGCTCAAATTACCTCCAACATGCACCAAAATAAACCTACAATAGAAACCCATAAAAAGGAAACCCTAAATCTAGTGTTTTTTCAAAAAAGCATTATTCTCTAGATCACCACATCATGCAAGAGAATAGCATACTCAAACATACAAAAATCCACCAAGATCTCTCATCTAGCAATAACTCTACCCTCAGATCTAAGAAGGGATTTGCATAGCCATGGCTCTGATATAGTGTAGGAGATATTTGATTAGCTCAACACTAAAGACCACATGAAAAAACAATGAAAACCTTCCACAAGAAAGCATGCAAGAAATGAGCTTTCTTGATATTAAGGTCTATAAGATATATTCAAGGTATATTATAAAGTGTACAATGACCTTTCTTAGATAGACAAGGTGAAAGATAGGATTAAACAAGATCATGACATGTGTCTCAATCATATAACTTGTGAAGTAAATAACTCAATCATATATCTTGTGATGTAAATTTTAGTTCTAGTTATCACCTTAAGATGAATGGTTCAATAGAAAGTTTCAACCAAGTATTGGAGGATATGTTACACATGCACAATATTAACCAGCCCACTAGATGGGAAGATTAACTTTATTTGATTAAATTTTCCTTTTATAATTCATATTATTATTCAATACAAATGTCACCCTTTGAAGTGATATATGGTAGAAAATGTATAACTCTATTTGGTTAGGGAAGCCTAAAAGATAATGTCACTATTGGGCCTAAATTAATTCAAAAATATGATGCTAAAATTTAGTTAATAAATAATAAATTGAAGGAAGCTTTATAGATAGAAAGAAAATACAAGAAGATTTAAAAATTACACCCCACAATTTTTAATATGCAATAAAAAAAAAAAATTTTGCACATAAGACCACATAAAAGCTCTATAAAATTTGGAAAATCAGAAAATATTAAGGGTAGAAGTAGGTTTTTAAAAGGGTCAAAAATGGAATTCAAAAGAATAGCATATCTTAAAAATAGAACCTAATGCAAAATAGGTTCTCATTGTTAGCATATGATATTATTTATCTTCATTTGTTTATTGTGGATTATTCTTACATTTAGAGTTAAGCTTGCATAGGTGTGTTACTTTTGTGGAATTGGCTACCTAATCTCACAGAGTTAGCTTGCTAGTCTTGTGGAGTTAACTCATCACCAGTCCTTCGAGTGAGAGTCGATTGCCAAGTCTTCTCCACTTTTCTTGGGAATGTTGTATTTCCTTTCTTCTATTTGTACATCTCATTCATGACTTAGTTGACATACTAGATTTGTCCATTCTCATGTTATCTTTTACAATGCATTTATGTGTTTTTATCTCACAATAGAATTGTGCACTTGTTTATCTTGCATGGATCAATCCGATATAAACATTCAGGCATATATTTTGTATTTTCCGAGTTTAGTTTTTGTATTTGACAGAGCTTGAAAATTTCCTTTCCATGAAAGAGGCCACGAATCTCTTTTATTGCAGGTTGATCTGTTGCTGCAGATCCAAACCCTGCGATAACTAGATTGATACCATTACAAAGGTTGAATAGGTGTATGTTAAGCATTTTGGCTTGTGGGGTGATCTCTGTGTGCAGACCAAAGCATTGGGAGAGATGAGGAATGTTTGGAGTTGGCCTATTTACTTGGAAAGTAGATCGATTAAAACAATTGTGCAAGGATCAAGGCTTCTGTAAGGTGTAAGTCATGTGGAATTGACTGACATCAGCCTGTGATTACCTGTAGGGAATGAAGGCCATTACAGAGGTCATGAACACCTTTATGTAGGTGTGGGTGTTGTCGATACCTTTTTTTCAGGTCAATCCCTTCTATTGCAGGTGGTGAGAGCTCTTTTTTGGAGGGATTACAAGTTGTATTGTAGCATGAATTGTAGACTTAGATTTATTTTGCAGGCCACAAGGCTTTTTGCTTGCTGCAAGTTATTAATGCATTGAAGGTTTCATTTTTTTCATGTGATTGACCTTGTTTTTGTATGTGATAGGTCGCAAGCCATCAAATTAAATCCAGGTAGGTACCCCTTTTTAAACTCCACTTTAAAGGCAACTTAAAGTTTTTGAAATGCAAAATTAGAGAGCATAGGAAAAATTGAAGTTATTGTAAGTTTTGACTAGCAAGTCAGAATTGAATGTCCTGTCTTTCTTTTTTTTAAGTGAACATTTTTTATGCGTGATCTATTAGAAATGTAATCAAATTAAATTATAAAGTGTATTTTTTCATTCCATTTAGATTTGAATTAAGGGGGGTGTTGCATCTTGTGTCTTGTGCCTAATCTATTAGAATAGAGAAAAAAGAGGATTAGTTAGTTCTTTCTATACTCTCCAAACTAGGTTTTGACTACTTCGTGTTTGTATCTACCTTCTACTCTACCAAAAGGGCTCTTGGGATAGTGTGGAAGATGTCCTCTCTAGATAACTTCATTGTATACTTGATTAGGGAGTAGGATAAGTTAATAAAGATGGGCACATTAAATTCTTTAAAACCACAAACCCTCTTTTTTGGGAATGAGAAACAACAAACTTCAAAAAACAAAGGGTAGAAGAAAAACTTAAAAGGATAAGGAGACCAAGAAAGAATATAGAAATCAAAATCTTCCAAAACCAACACTAAAGCTTCTTCAAATAAAGAGAACCTTAAGAAAGAAAAAGTTGAGTGTTCCTATTACAAAAAAATTGGGCATGATGAGCACAAATGTATGAAGAAGTAGATAGACCACCTATCACATATTCTTGAGAAGCACAACATAGGGGCCCTTGAATCTATCAAAGAATCCTCATCAACTCAAGAATCTATTAAGGCAAAGGAAAAAGGTAAAGAGAAAACTAAGGGCACATCTCTAGTTACTACTACATCATCATTAACTTTGTCTTGGATCATTGACTTAGGTGCTTCACATCATATGGGTTCTTCACAACTTAAGTTTCTTCTTTAGAGCCTTATGAAATGTATGCTATCACTTTGGGTGATGACACTTTTGTATTGATTATAGGGAGAGGGTCTATTAAAGTTGAAGGTGGAACATTTATAAATGGTCTAAGTATACCTTTTGTTTCAACTAATTTCCTATCATTCTATCATATTACACACAGTGGGGTAGGAAAAATAATAGGGTTCACACCTGATTCAATGCTTATCAAATACTTGCAAAGTAGAGATCTTATTATAGTTGGGAGAGTCGATCATGTATCTTGATTTTATATCTTCTCACATTTTGATCCAAATGATCTTGCAATATCATTGATTGGTTTACCCTCTTATTCATTTAGAGTGGATTAGGCAGTTGAGGAGAATTTTGGTCGCTTGAACCTATATGTACTTTCATCCACATTGATTCATAAGACTTGTGTTGATCTTCCATCTTCTCCAACTCTTGCATCTTTAGCATTTACTTCATTTCAACAAGATGTTACTAGTCCTTCAATTATAGCTTTGTGGGATGATTATTTTCTAGATAATGCAAATTTATTTATTGAGTCACACATTGTAGATTTGGAGAACACTAATGAAGATATTCATATACTCTTTGATTTTACTTCTTATGGAGTTGTATCATCTTCTTCAAACTATGGTTGGGAGCATTAAGACCCTCATGTTCCTTCTCTACTTCATCATTTTTCACAATTTGGCATTAATGTGGAGATCTTTGAGAATAATTTTGAAGAGCCACATTTTTCCTTAGATTGTGTTCTACATTAGTTTCCACAAGGTTTTGGATTTTTATCTTAATTAGTGTGGCCTAGAACACCTAACTTGATTGTGATAGATTCTAGCATTGACATGAGGAGACTTGAGAAAAAATTTAGAAAGATAATGCATCTTCATAATTTATCCCTCATCTTCCTTTTAGGAATGAGAAGAAAGCTTGCATACATCCTTTTTTTCTCTTCCTAAGGATAGGAATTTTGTTCAAAAGGATTTTATTATCTTCCTAATTCAATTTCAAACATCTACCATCATTGTAGGAGACTATACTTTGAGGGGGGTTGCATAA
This sequence comes from Sequoia sempervirens, assembly GCA_007258455.2. Classification (NCBI taxonomy): domain Eukaryota; kingdom Viridiplantae; phylum Streptophyta; class Pinopsida; order Cupressales; family Cupressaceae; genus Sequoia; species Sequoia sempervirens. Next base: position 56,279 of record VDFB02083858.1, read on the forward strand.
TTTTTCTTCTTCTTCTATCTTATGGGTGGACTTTTTCCTCACATGTGACTTTGTTCTTCTTATCTCCTAGAGATAATTTTTTATATTTTCTCTTTTGGGGAGGTTTTTTGTCCTTCTTGGTGTTGCATTTGTTGTCATTGAACAAAATGGTAGTGTGGAAGGGTGCATGAGATATAATCAGTATGGTGATCAAAGTTGTGAAGAGGGTAAGTGTCTAGTGGTGTAATCTAATGTGTGATGATTAGAAGTACTGTGAAGTGAAGGACATTGGGATGAATGTCATGAGCATGATATACACAGTTATACCAAATCTTTTGTTTCCCACGAATAGGTGAAAGCTAGCAGATGGAAGTATATGTTGATATGAAGAAGTTGTAGCTTCTTGTCTTTAATGAAAATTGTTGTAATAGTTGTCTATGGGAATCTGAATGTTGTACTCTTTTTCTCTTGGTGTAAAGAATTGCATAAGAAATGAAAGAATGCATGTACATATTTTAAGTAGTCTGAGTCATAGGAAGTTGTATTGAAGTAGCTCGAGAGTATGCTCTACATTCCTTCACATTTTAAGATATGGCCTTTCAATTTGGAAGTTAGACAAAGAAAGGTGTGAAGTATATATGTTCTTGATTTCAGAACATAGAAGTTATCATAGACATTTCCAGAGCTAGCAGAGTGAAGACTCTGCTATTGTAGTTAGGAAGGATCACGAGAATTCTCCACATTCCTCTGCATTTGAATATGTGTTCTTGCAGTTTGGAGGATTTATTCGAATTGTCTATATATGTTTTCTCATTTCAAGTTTCAGTTGTTGAGTATCACAAGTCTGGTTTTCAATGTTCTATCTCAAGACTGTGTTTTCTAGGTCTATAAGAGATGCTAGGTTTAGTGTCTATTTTCTTGTGCCAGCATGAAGTAACATGAAATTGTGAAAAGGGTGTATGAGAATAATTTTTAATATTATATAATGTTTGTAAAAATATTTGCATGTTGTTGTTTGGTCTCTTTGGTACTGCCTTTGGTTTCAAACTAAGGCATGGAACATTAAGTGTTTGTTGGGCTAACTTAGTATATTGAGATGTTAAATGCCAAGTTTTTGATGTATGTGTTAGCATGGAGATGTGTGATAAGGTAAAATATGACCTAATTATCTCATGGTTTGGATCACATTTGATTCCCCTTTATAGTAAATGTTTTGGAGCCAAATTGTTGTAGTCGTTGCACATTTCATGTCATACCTTTTTTTTGGCCAACTAAGGAGAAACTTTTTGAAGTGTGTAGAGGATATAAATGGAAGATCAAGTTTGTTGCAAAATTTATGAGTATGTGTAGAGGCATGTGTGAGTATATGTGTGAGGAAGTGTGTCGAAATCAATGAGCTGAAGGCAGCAGAGGTTGTTAAGCAGAAGTGTTGAAGGCATATGTTAGCATGAAGTGTGTTACAGTGGTGGTTGATGAAAAAATTTATTCAAGTATTTTGTACAGAGGTTGTAGCCTCATTCTATAAGTTTTGTTATTTGTAGGGAGTTCTATCTTCCTTTAGTTGAAGCTATAAAACTAGTTTCAAGGAGTTATATCTTTCTTTAGGTTGCAGCCCATAAAAATTGTTGTAAACCTTGTATTTATTTGTGAGGTTGGATTTGGACTACAGATCCAAGCAACTTGCTCACCATGGTTTTTCCCTTTTATGGTTTTCCACATAAATTTGGTGTTATGGTTATATTCTTGTTTTTTTGAATTACATTTGATACTTTATATGTTTAAGGCAGTAAGAAGTTTTGATTGATAAATTTGAATTGGATAAATTAGTGGGATATACTAATTCACCCCCCTCTTAATATATTATTGTGTTAGAAAAATTGGTATCAAAGTCGAGTTCCTTCGTGTAGGAAGGTATATATTGGATTAGAACACATGACTCAGAAGGAGTCCTCTAAAGCACCGTTATTTGATGGAAGCAACTATGCCTTCTAGAGTGTGAGGATGGAAGCCTATCTCACTTCACTAGGGTATGATGTTTGGAGAACTGCAAAGGATGATTATAATGAACCTACTCATCCTATTACAAATGCTAATGCAAAGAAGGCCCATGAAAACAATGCTAAAGAAAAGAATGCTATCCTAAGTGGGTTAATAGATTCAAAATTTGTTAAGGTGGTGCAATGCAAGATAGCTAAGGAGATATGTCATAAAATCAAAAATATTTATGAAGGAAATGGCATTTTGAAGCAAGCCAAATTACAATCTTGCAAAACAATGTTTGAGAATCTAAGGATGAAAGAAGAGGAAAACATTGCCAACTATTTTCTCTGAGTGGATGAAGCAGTCAATGGAAGTAGATGACTTGGTAAAGAAATAACTGATTTAGTGGTTGTAAAGAAATTTCTAAGAACTCTCCCTCACCAATTTGATTCAAAGGTTTCTACAATTGAAGAAGCCAAAGATCTAATGAAACTTACCATGGAAGAGTTGTTTGGGTCTTTCCCAGCCTATGAGATGAGAAATGAAGTTAAGGTACCTACAAAAAAGAAGTCTCTTTCAAAGTTGTGAAGAAATCTAAGGAACATTTGGTTCACGCAATGAATCTAAGGAAGAAGTAAAATCTGTGAGAAAAATGAAGAAGTGATTAGGCAAGTATAAAGGTAAACTACCTTTCAAATACTTTAAATGTGGAAGAATTGGTCATTATTCTTCTAAGTGTCCTTTTGGAGAAAATGAAAATACCAAAAAGGCTTCAAGAGAAACCTCATTTCCAAAGAAGACTATAGATCCTCAAACGAAGTAGATCACTACTGGTCAAATGATGGAGGATAATCCTTATTCATGGCCAAGGTAATCTCTGATGGCTCAGACAAGACTATGGATGAAGAAGAAGGTGAAGTTGATTTTGAAGGTGAATTTTTTCTACTCTTGAAGACTTGGAATGTGCAAGAAAAGATAACAAAGAACAATAAGCCCTGATTGAAGCCAAGACAAATGAATGTACACAAAGCTTGAGAGAAATCTTTTTACTCAAAAAGGAATTGGAGAAAGAAAAGTCTGGAAATCTAGATAACCCTGAAGAAGCACATCTCTTTCTAATTAGACCTCAAGGAATCTGACCTTTTCAAGAAAGAATATTCTCCAAAAATAGGTTCAATCCTACATTTTTTGGTTATTATTTCATCTATAATAAGTATGATCATAAGGCTATAGACTACATGTTTGAAATGAATAGAAGAAATTTTGTAAGTAGGAATTATCTTTCTTCATTACTGGATTTCAATGTGATATGTCAAATTTGAAATGATGTTGGACATTTAGCAAGATATTGCAAAAGTGGATTAGAAATTTATCAGAAATTCAAGGAAAATGACACTTTCAAGAGAGAGGAAACAAACAATGAGGTTGAAAATTCAATGGTTGTCCAAATAAAATTTCATTCTCAAGGGAAAACAAATCTTTGGGTAATAGATAATAGATGTTCCAGTCACATGGTAGGTGACAAAAGAAAATTCATCAATCTTGTTAAATAGAATGGTGGATCAGTCAAGTTAGGAGACAATTCATTTACAAAGATTTTTGGAAAGGGGACCATAAGTATTGATGAAAAATAAAAGACAAAAGATGTTCTCTATGTTGAAGGTCTCAAGCACAATCTTCTCGGTGTAAGTCAGATGTGTAGAAAAGGATACAATCTCATATCCCATGATCAAGGATGTGAAATCAAAAGAGAATTTTTTTGTGGATTGGTGTAGAAGGATCTAGGATAGAAAGCAACTTATACAATCTAAAGGGTGTTAATGGAAGAAGTTGTCTTATAGGATAGACAAGTGAAGGTCGGTTATGGGACAAAAGGATGGTACATATCAACTTTGATAATCTTGTGAAGGCCATCTTCATGCAAGCAATAAGAGATATGTCAAAGATCATCAATCCTACAACCACCATGTGTAAAGAATGTCAAATTGGGAAGCAAATAAGGATAACAATAAAGACCAAGGAGCATTCTTCTACAAATCCATTGGAACTAATTCATACTAATTTGTGCATACCTACCAATACAAAGAGTCTCTGAGGTTAAAGGTATTTCATTTTACTCATTGACGATTTCTCTAGGATGACATGGGTTACATTCTTAGAAGAAAAATCAAAAGCTTTCAATAGGCTTAAGATTTTAAAGTCAATGGTTGAAAATCAAATGAATGCTAGAAACAAGTGTTTAAGGACTAATAGAAGTGGTGAGTTCACATTAAATGAATTTGAGGAATTTAGTGAAGAACATGGAATAAAGATGCATATATTTTCTGCTATAACTCCTCAACAAAATGGAGTAGTGGAAAGAAAGAGGAACTGTTTAGGAGATGGCAACAACAATGTTGAATGAAGCCAAATTTCCTGATGCATATTGGAAAGAAGCAATCCATACTACTGTATATATTTTAATAGAGGAAAACTAAGGGTGGAAAACACCAAGACCCCTTATGAGCTATGGTATGGAAGATCAGAAACTATCAAGTGCTTCAGACTTTTTGGAAGTAAATTTTACATCAAAAGAGATGAAGAAGGTTTGAGAAAGTTTGACTCAAGATCTGATGAAGAATCTTTCTTGGATACTCAACTAGGAGCAAATACTATAAGTGCTATAATAAAAGGTTGAGGAAGATAGTTGAGAGTGCAAATGTTAGGGTTGATAAAGAATCATATCAAAACACATATGAGCAAGAAGATTGTTGGTCAAATGAACCTGTCTACATAGAAGAAGAAGAAGAAGAAGAAGAAGAAGAAGAAGAAGAAGAAGAAGAAAAATTAGTAACACAAGAGAAGATCACCAAGACTCCTGCCAAGTATGTTCAAAAGAATCACTCGGAAGATTAGATAATTGGAGATAAGAATGGAGTGAAAACTAGAAGAATATTTGCAAGAGAAAATGAATGGGTAAATTTCTCCTTACTTTCAAGAGTAGAGCCTAAAAATTTTGTTGATGCAAGCACGAATGAAGGATGGATACAAGAAATGAAAGAACTAAATTATATAGAGAAAAATCAAACTTGGGAATTGGTGCCAAGACCTATAGACAAAAATGTGTTAGGGACAAAATGGGTGTTCATAAATAAATTAAATGAAGATGGATAAGTGGTAAGAATTAAAGAAGGCTAGTGTGCAAAGTTTATTCACAAGTCGAAGGAATTGAATTTGAGGAGACATTTTCTCCAATGGAAATAATGGAAGCAATTAGAATGTTTCTTGCATTTGCAAGTCACAAGGACTTCAAGGTATATTAGATGAGTGTTAAATCTGCCTTCTTGAATGGTGACATAGAAGAAGTCTACATAGAGTAGTCTGATGGATCTCAATTATCAAAAGACCCAAACTTGGTATGTAGACTTAAGAAGGTTTCATATGGTCTTAAACAAGCCCCTAGGGCTTGGTTGGAAAGGTTGGACAAGTACTTACTCTAGCGGGGCTTCAAGAAAGGTATTGCAAATAGCAATATTTACATTAAAATTGAGGACAAACAAATTCTAATAGTTTTTTAATATGTTGATGATATAATCTTTGGTGGGAATGATGAAATGTGTAAGAATTTTGTAGAAGAAATCGAGAAGGAATTGGAAATTTATATGATAGGTGAGTCTTCATTCTTTCTTGGACTCCAAATTGCTCAACCAGATGATGGTATTTTTATCTCTCAAGAAAAGTATGTCAAGGAGATGTTGAAGAAGTTTGGTATGGAAGATTGAAAACCACTAAGTACTCCTATGATAACAGGTTGTTATTTGAGCAAAGATGATCAGTCACCTAAAGTTGATCAAGGGGAGCAGGTAGAAAAGAATCTAAGAAGGATGATAAGGATTGTACAAACAAGGGGAGCCTATAGGCTATTGAAGGTACAAATGAAGACCACTAGCCCTTTTCCCTTGATGTCAAAGGGGGAGATATTGCATATCAAGATAGTGTTTCCATTAATGCCAAAGAGGGAGATTGTTGCATGTGTTGTCATTGATTTCAACAAAATGGTAGTGTGGAAGGGTGCATGAGATACAATCAGTATGGTGATCAAAGTTTTCAAGAGGGTAAGTGTCTAATGATGCAATCTAAGGTGCGATGATTACAAGTATTATGAAGTGAAGGACATGGTGATGAATGTCATGAGAATGTTGTACACAATTGTACCATATCTTTTGTTGATCATGAATAGATGAAAGTTAACAAATGGAAGTATATGCTCATATGAAGAAGTTGTGGCTTCTTGTCTTTAATGAAAAGTGTTGTAATGTTTGTATATGGGAATGTGAATTTTGTACTCTTTATCTCTTGATGTAAAGTATTACATAATTTAAAAAAGAATGTATGTGAATATTTCAAGTAGTCTAAGGCATAGGAAGTTGAGTTTAAGTAGCACAATAGAATGCTCTGCATTCCTCCACATTTGAAGATATGGCCTTGTGGTTTGGAAGTTGAACAAAGACAAGTGTGATATATGTATGTTCTCAATTTTAGAACATAGAAGTTGTTGCAGAAGTTTTCAAAGCTAGTAGAGTGAAGAATGTGTTGTTGCAGTCAAGAAGGATAGGGAGAATTCTTTGCATTCCTTCGCATTTGAATATGTATTCTTATGATTTTGAGGGTGAGTTCAAATTTTCTATATGTTTTCTCGTTTCATGTTTTAAGTGTTGAGGAGTACCACAAATCTGGTTTCCAATGTTCTATCTCAAGACTGTGTTTTCTAGGTCTGCAAGAGATGTTGGGTTTAGTGTTTTTTTGCTTGTGCTAGTATGAAGTAACATGAAATTATGAAAAGGATGTATGAGAATTATTTTTTAATATCATATAATATTTGTTAGTGATTTGCATGTTGTTGTTTGGTCTCTTTGGTACTGCGTTTGATCTAGAGCTAATGCATGGAAGGTTAAGTGTTTGTTGGGCCGACTTGGTATATTGAGATGTTAATCAACAATTTTTTGATGTATGCACTAGCATGAAGATGTGTGCTTAGGTAAAATAGGTCCCAATTATCTCCTAGTTTGGGCCACATTCGATTCCCCTTTACAGCAGATATTTTGGAGCTGACTTCTTGTGGTTGTTGCACGTTTCATGTCATATGTTTCATTTTGGCTGAATAAGGAGAATTTTTTCGAAGCTTATAAAGGATATAAATGGAAAATCAAGTTTGTTGCAAAATGTATGAGTATGTGTGATTATGTGAAGAGGCATGTGCGAGTATACGTGTGAGGAATTATTCCAAAAGTAGTGAGCTAAAGGCAACAGAGGTTGTTAAGCAGAAGTGTTGAAGACATATGGCAGTGTGAAGAGTGGTGTGGTGGTGGTTGATGAATAGATTTCTTTACGTATTTTGTATAGAGGTTGTAGCCTCATTATGTAAGTGTTATTATTTGTAGGGAGTTGTAGCTTCCTTTGGTTGATGCCATAAAACTGTGTTTTAGGGAGTTGCATCGTCCTTTGGGTTGCAGCCCATAAAACTTGTTAACCTTGTTTTTTATTTGTGAGGCTAGATTTGGATTGTAGATCCAAGCATCTTGGTCACTGTGGTTTTTCCCTTCTAGGGTTTTCCACATAAATTTTTTGTTGTGTGATGAGTCCAGTTTATCACTCAATTTTGATAGAAGTTTATTGTCTATTTGCTATTGTTGTCATAGACTTTGATACTTGGATGCCGACCTTTTTTATAATATTTCCTCAAAACCATATACATTGGGCATAAGCTTATTTTTGTGATCTTTAATGAAATTGACATGCTATATGAACTATCCATGTTGATTTTACATGTGGATTAATGAATGCTACTTTAAGATAGTTATGGATATGCAATTGTTGTGCATATTAATATTGTTATGCAGATATAATTAGCAGCCTACAACATTGAAGAAAATTCTTCCAGCTGGTCATTCACTATAACGATCAACAAGGTGATCATTTGAAGGTCAATGGAGGGAAGACTCTCGACAGCAAGAGATTCCTCATTCAAATCAAAATTGTAACGGCCTTGTAAATGATCTTAATTGTCTGTTGAGCGAATATAGGTGTTACTATTGTACTAAATCTACGTTAAGGCAAACATGCTTGACTGGATTCCATGCATGCATAACCGCCTCTCCACTTTCTATGCTTTCCCTAAAGTGGCGTCCTCCTAATTTGTTGGAGTTGACCGCCTTGCTAGGTGATTAGTTAGTAGATTTTCTTCCTATAAATAAGACTCATATGCTCCTTCAAAAGAGGTTGTTTAATTTGATGATGTACTTGCATTCTTAGTTTTTCTATAATACAATTATGTTGCTCTATTGTACTTTTGTTTTCCAATGAATAAAATGAAGTTATAAGTTCGTGCATCTGAGTTTACATTTGTCTTAAGGAATACTCATCCAAGGGGGGCCACTTGGTGAGCATTCCATCCTTTAGCTTAGTTGTTACTTTTTGTTTAGTAATTAGTTAAGAATCTGGCACTGACTGTTCCTGTAGCCACTAGAATTCCATTCTATAGCTATTCCTGTAGCCAAGGCAGACAGAGTAGTTTCTTGTTTGTTCGCTTAGATTTTCATTTATATCATGCATTTCAGCTTAGTATAGTTGTTGGTTGATGCTCGACACTTATGTTATTTCTTTCCAAGCAACTTACTTCCAACATTGTGTCTTTCTTAGCTATAGGATGAATGTGGCTACTTTGGATCCTTAGTGCACATATTGTGCTAACCCATTTCAAGTTCACGTCCCTGGGTTGACAAGTTAAATGCACCTTCATGATGATTGAGATAGCTATTCAAGTTAGATATCCAATCTATGAATCACAGTTGTAAGGGCTTAGTTATTAGATCATTCTAGGAGGACAACATTTTTGGCATTGTTGTCAGGGATGGTGTCAAACTAGGGAGCTCTTTGGAGTCATTGATAGTTTTTCTTGTTGTAGTATTTCTGAATTTTATTCTTAGTAAACCCCTCATTTAGGAAAGTAATGATCCACCATTCTTTTTCCAATTCTTTGTGTGAGTTGGCCGATAGTGAGTTGATATTGTATGCATAGAGGAAGGAAGAGAGATGCTCATGGGAGATTCCTTCCTAATAATCTTTATCCATTCCAGCTAGTTGAGTATCAGAACCTGCCAAGAGAAAAAGAAGAATATCCACACCCCTTTTTTGATGCATTTCTAGATCTAACCAGCTCTGAAGTTTCCTTTAAAGACCAAAATCTAATTGAGAACCCCTTTTCTTTGGAACTACATCAGGCAAGCATGGGTGATGCAAATAGAAACATACCTAACCAACCAACTTTCCCTTTCCCCATTGCTCATCAGAATGAAGTTGACAACCTTAAAAAATAATCCATGCTTCAATCCTTCCCAAGTTCTATAGGCTTGTCACAGAAGATCCTGATACTTTCTTGTTCGAGTTTGATACTCTATAGGAGTTATGACTATACCACTGATGCCCATAGGCTTAAGATATTTCCTACCACCTTGAAATAAGTTGCATTAAGATGGTTCATGAGCCTAGGCAGAAATACTATGGAGACTTGGGAGGATATAAAGACAAAGTTCCTTGAGAAATACGAGTATTGCAAGTGTAGTGACATGAGAGAAGATGACATTTTTAGGATGTAGCAAAAGGAAGATGAGAGCCTAGAGGATTACATTGCAAGGTTTTTGTTTTTTCTATAGAAATCTCCACACCATACACTCAATGAAGAATTACAAAAACTTATTTTCCTAAGAGGAATTAATGACAGTTACACTGATGCCTTGGACCTAATGGGAGGAGGAGATATCTCCCAAGTCCTTTGGGAGGATATCAAGAAGATATTTTAGAACTACTCTAGGGAAGCTTTAAAGAAAGGGAGAGCTTACCAATCTTCTATAGGTAATTAATCTACTAGTGGAGTTTCAAGAATGGAGATTACTCACTTGCTAGAAGACTTCAAGCAAGACATTATAAACAATCTGGCTACTCAGCTGGATACACTTCAGGGCAAAAAGAAACAAGAGGAGGCAGAGGCAATGTTGGAAAAATATTGTCATCATTGCAGACAAAAGAAGAAGGACTACAGATGCAAGATGGTAGCTAATATTGAAATTAAGCAGATTCCACCTAAGTTCAAGCCAATCCAAGTTGAAGAAGATCAAGTCCACTATGTTACACAAAGGAGGCCATGGGCTCCAAGACAAGGTATGCCACCAGATCCACTCTCTTTTGTTGGGCCATATTTTAATTCTTATTCATTTGGTAACCAATGGAAACCCTCATATCCATCCAATTATGGAGGATATCCACCACAGCCTTGGAGTAACCCTCCAAATACTTGGCCTAGTCACCAAAAATCTCCACCCCAGTGGTAGCAACCTCAGGGGAATTAGCAGCAGTTTCAAGGAAATTGGCAGCAAACAAATCAATGGAGGGGAGGACAGTAATTACCAAACCAGAAAAATAGCTACATGAAGCCACCTTATCAGCCCCAGCAACCTGTTATAATGCCTCCTCCTGCTAACTCAAGTTCAAATGCACCTAAACCTACTCAACCCACATCCAACCCAAATAACAAACCACGACAGCAGTCAGTATACTCTATTGATCCAAATCAATTCCCTACATATATTGTGAGTGTAAGTGACATCCACTTGCGTTCGGGAACTACTTTTCCAGCTCCTTCCACACCCATTATCACTGAGCTTCTTGTGGAAAAAGAGGAGCCTCTGAATACCCCCATTCAACCAAGTGTACATAAGAATCCTAAACCAGCCCTAGTAAAACAAACTAAACAAGAACCACCATTTCCTTAGAGGTTGGAAACTGTGAAACAAAAGGAAGAGGAGGAACCAACCTTTGATATTTTAGATCAGTTGAAGCATATATGTGTCCAAATACCTCTATTTTAGGCCATAAAATATGTTCCAATTTATGGCAAGGCAATCAAGGAAGCATGCCTTAAGAAGAAGAAAGACCCCACTATGGTTCATGTGGTGGGATAGCTAGCTAACATCATGCTTGGGAAAGTGATTGTTCCCAAATATAACGATCCAGGGAGCCTTGTGGTATGAGTTGTCATAAATGGGGTCTAAATAAGAAATGCTCTAATTGATTTGGGAGTAGCAATAAATGTAATGACCAAGGATATCCTACAACAACTAAATGTTGCAAGCATGAGACCTTCTCCTACTGTCATGTAGTTTGTTGATAGTTCTATTGTTAAACCTGATGGGATAGTAGAAGACCTTGTGGTAACTCTAGACTCATAGGAATACCCAGCAAATTTCATGATTCTTTCTCCTAAAGCCACACTAGGCGGGTACCCCATTATTCTTGGAAGGCCATGGTTAGAAACAAAAGATGCCTATATTGGATGTAGGATAGGAGACAAGACCATTTCTGATGGCAAGAGCACCAAAAATCTTGTTCTCTACCCTCCATCTCAACTATCCCATGACATGGATAATCTTGTATGGCCACATGTTGGTGAAGAGGCCAAGGAAGTTAATTTTGTGGCACAACTTATGATGTTAAGCAGAAGCTCTTTCATGCAGCTTCAAGAGGAAGAAGAAGTATTTTCTAACATAATTCAAAATCATTGTGAAATAGAGGAAGCATCATCCTCTCATTTTGTTGATCCAATAAAGA
>VDFB02083859.1:0-49449 GCA_007258455.2 Sequoia sempervirens
CATGCATGATAGTAAACCAATTAATATTCCTTTACCGTTGGCATGAAGTTAAGTTTAGACATGGGTTCTAAATCTTATTTTGGTTATGAGGAAATGTTTGAAATTCCATATGCTAGTATAGTTGGTTGTTTGATGTATGCAATGGTATGTACAAAACTAGATATAGCCCAAGGCAGTGGGAGTTCTAAGTAGGTTTATGACTAACTCCACTAAAGAAAATTAGACTTATGTTAAGAGGGTGTTTATATATTTATGAGTTGCTTCTGATTACTATTTGATTAATCATTGTGCTAATGATATTGATATTATGCACAGATCATTGGACATACATGGTTTTTTTTATTCAGATTGGGCAAGAGACCTAGATAGTCGAAGGTCAGACAAGTGGCTATGTAGTTTACTTTGTTTGAGCTGTAAACTAATCGATGAGTATGAGGAAGCCCAAGGCTGTTTCTTTTTTCCACCATAGAAGTAGAGTGCATGGTTGAAGGCGCATGCCCCCAAAGAGGCAAGTACTTGGCTACGTGCTGACTTGGGAAAGGTATTGGCTTTAATTGCAAGAAAATTAGACTTGAATGTGATAGTCAAAGTGCTATTTCTTTAGCCAAAAATCCTATGTATCATGCTCGTACTAAGCATGTTGATGTTCAATATCACTTTGTGTGAGAAATGGTTGAGAGTGGGAAGGTATTGATTGGGAAAGTTGACACTTTGATCAATGCTATAGATTATCTTATGAAACCAGTTCCTACAGATAAGTTCTCTTGGTGTAGGAAGGCCATTGGCCTTGAGTCCTGTACTTTATTTATAATAATGATTCCTTTTTTAGAATAATTACAACGTATAATGTCTAGTGGGAGAATTTTGGGAATAGGATGCCATTTAATTGTAATCCTAAACATATTTCATGTATCTCCTAAGTCCTTGGAAAGTGTTCCAAAACACTAGGATTATAAAGAGATTAAATTTGAATGAAATGAATATGTAAATTGACATTTGTGATTATTCCTAAATGATAGGAACATGTGGGGATGTCCAAGAAGAGATCTTATAAGATAGGAGCACATGGGGCACCCACATTGAAGGTGGAACCCACCTTGCTTCAGTTAACTATTTGGAGGATTGATAACACTTCACTAATGCATGTTTTGGTCCTACAAATTAGGGATTGATTTTTACATGACTGGAGTGGCACTATTAGTTTAGTTCAATTTAGTTCAATTTAGTTTAGTTCAATTTATTTCAGTTCAGTTATGGTTTAGTTATCTTCAGTTGCATGTAGCTATTTTGAGTTGAATGCTAGTTGACATGAGTTGACATTAGTTGAATTGAGTTGCATTACTAATGACTTCAGTTGCATGATAGATAATAGGTGGATAATTTTAGTTGAGTGGGGATGATCAATCATGCATAATGTTTGCATGAATTGGTGGAGAGATATATTTTAGTTAACTAAGATTGACTTGGGACCACCTTGGGCACCCAAGTTGCCATATTTTAGTTAACAAATTTTGCATGAGAAGATATTTACAAGGCTCAGTCAAGTGGGCCCATTATTGGGTGCTAACTTTGTGGTGAAGTTTGCATTATATCTTCTTAACCAAATTTTAGTTAAGTGTTCATTTTGGGGTGCCTAAATTGAGGAAGACTTTGGTTTGATTTTAGATTACATTGTGGAACTCTACTTGCCCAATCTAGGCATACATTTTTGTAAGGAGCTTTAACTGCTCTTGTATTGTACAACTCTTATGAGTTTACATCCTCATATTATTGTCTATTAATTGTAGAAATTGTGTGAGAGTTCCATGAGAGTTTATTGTAGGTTGTGAAGAAGGATTATTGAATGCAAGGAAGCATATCAATCAAGGATTGATACAATATTATTATAATCTTGTTTTAAGGTTAAATAATACAAGCACTATTGATTTTTGTGGAGTTTTTTCCCGAAAGGGTTTCTCCATGTATATGTTGTGTAACTTCTATCTCCTTGTCTCATTCTTCTACAATATTTTGTATCTTTCTACAATTGGTAAAATGATCTAAACAAATTAGTCTTACACAGAATTGTAACAAAGAACACTTAACTAAATCTATTGTCTCATAGTTTTACAAGTTTTAAGCTAAAATATTGCCTTCATTTTCAACAACAATAGGATAGAACCTTGAATTATCTAAAGTAAATTGACAATAATATGCTTCCATTAGGTTAAATCTAATTATGTCTTGATGGAAGAAACAATTTTGTGAATTATTTTTTGAATAAAATGTAGTATACAAAGGGTAATACTATGATGTATTGTGGTATTTTTCATAATTTGGCCACCACACCAATGTATATGGTAAGAGAGTTGAGGAACATATCCATTTTTGTATAGATATATTCTTTTGGGACTAATTGGTAGTATATCTCAAGGGGAGTCTACCATTTTTTGGTGTGTGTTGATGTAGGCTACTTCCATTTGCCATTCATTCCAAATGGGGAAAGAAAGTTGAACATATAGTAAGTGAACTTCCATCAATAAAAAGGGGGATAATATTGCAAATGTGTTGTTAGTGTGTTGTCATTGATGTCAAATTATGTTATATTGCATCCACTAGTATGTTTTCTTCAATGACGAGTTATGTTGGAGGGTTGTACACAGTTGTACCTTATCTTCTAAAGTTCATGGATTGATATCACTTATCAACATGATTTGATTGATGAATTGCTACATATGTTTTCTAATGAAATACTTCACATGGGATATGAAGAAAAACATATATCTTTAAAATGTCAAAGGCACAAGGAATTACACTATAGAAGCTCCATCAAATGCTTTACATTTCTCCACAAGTGAAGTAGTGGCCTTGCAAATTGGAGGATAGGTGAAGATTTCCATGAGGTATATATGATCCAAGTCTCAATACACAAGACCTATCACAATGTTTTTCCAATGTTAGAAGAATAAGAACAAGTCATTTTTAGTGAACCTAAGGTAGAACAAAATATCTCCACACTTCATCACATTATATTTTCTGGCTTTGCAATTTTGTATTTATATTTATATAGATAGTGTGACTACTCAGTTCAAGTTTCATGTGTGTTGGTTCACCATTGATGATTCTTCATGTAACAATGTGTTGTTTGTGTTCCGGCAATTTGGAATATTGATCAATTAGTGATCTAATGACCTACGTTAGCAAGTAATTTCCTAAAAAAATGGGTAAAGAGGTTATGAGAAGTATTTTTGGGTCTCATTGTCTTATCTAAAAGACCCACAAGTTGATATTTGATCTTCTTTTGTATCAAAATCCGTATGAAGTTGATATTTTGGGTATTAAGTGTTTGTGCTAGCATGAAATGATTTGAATTGATAAAGAAGTGTATAGGAATGATTCACATGGAATATAGTGTTCATGACATGGTCCACAATTTTTTTTTCCTCTCTGATATCACTTTTTTTCAAGCCAATATGAAGAAGGATAAGTGTCTATTGATCCGATGTGGCATGCTAAGATGTTTATGCCATTTTTTTGGAAGTGTGCAGAAATAAAGAAGTGTATGATAAGGTAAAATAGGTCCTATTTTTTTCTTAACATGTTACATGTTTTGATTTCTACCTCTGCATAGGCCTTGGGGACTGACACAAATGGTTTTGCAAATTTCATATTATATATTTCATCTTGGGCAATAAATGAGAAAGTTTTTGAAGCTTGCAGATGTTATAAATAAAGGATCAAGATCATTGAAAGTTTGTGTGTGTGTGTGTGTGTGTGTGTGTGTGTGTGTGTGTATGTTGTATGTTTTGGAAAGATAGTCTTTGAATAAGGAATCCACAAACTATTGTGATAATGAAATGTGGTAAGGATTAGTTTAGATAGTTCAATAGTGAGTATATAGTAAAGTGTGAAGAGGCATGTGCAAGTATATGTGTAAGAATATGTGTTGTATGTAGTGAGACAAAGGAAACAAAGGTTTTTGAGCAGAGATATTGAAGTTATATGTTACTGTGAAAAGTGTTATGGTGATTGTTCATCAACAGTTCTTGTTAGATATTTTGTTTAGAGGATGTTGCCTTATTCTTGGTCACAAATATTGTAATACTTGAGGGATGTGTAGCTTCCTTTAGGTTATATCCCATAGAACTTATTGTAAATCCAATTTTCTCTTTGTGAGGTTGGGTTTGGATAGTAGATCCAAGAATCTTACTCACCATGGTTTCCCCTTGTAGGGTTTTCCACATAAATTTGGTGTTGTGGTTGTGTTCTTGTGTGTTCTCCTACTTGTCATGTTTTAATTTCTTATATTTGATTAATTACTACTCAAAGTGAAGAATTTAATTGAGTATCAATTCACCCCCCCCCTCTCAATAATTTTGTGTGTTTAATAGTTTGGACATGGTAGAGGATTGATTTTGGATGAGGGTGGAAATTAGGATGATGCATTAGAAATGGATAGGGGATTATAAGAATAGGACCTAAGGATGAATATGGAGGATGGGATTATATTTGGGATCAAATTTAAATACCTTAAAATGATTTTATTTGATTAAGGATGATTCTCTATACTTATCATAGACTAATCTTCTTAAGTAAGAGTTGATTGGATTTGCTTTCTACTTCAGATAGGAAAATTTTTTAAGTAGGACTTTATGGGATTTCATAACTATACATATGTAAGATAGACCAACACTCTTAAACATGTTTAGATTAAGGATGAAATCAAATTAAGGTCTTAAATTTTTATTGTGGTATTGGATTTGAAATGGACGATCATGGATTAAGAATAGGATGATGATGATGACAAGATTTTGGATATAAAGGAGATTAAGTCCTTATTAAACAATTTTTTTTGTTCAAATGATTATTTTTTATTAAGGGTTGGGGATTGGATTATGCTTGATTGACATAGGTGGATGGATAATACCTGTGATTGGATTTTGATGAGGTATAGATGCATTAGATTAGGATTTGGTTAGAATGGAATTAGGATGAAAATAGTATTGTATTAAGATAATGATTAAGGATGATAATGAAGGATGTGGATTAAGGATGATGATATATAAATGATATTAGGTCTAAGATTAATGATGAAATTGGATTACAAATAGTGAATTTGTGATGTGGGTTATGGAGGATTATTAGGATAATGATTAGGACCTCAATTGGATTAGAAAATTTAATTTAGCTTAGCATCCTAAATGATAGATTGAGATGATTAGGATAGTTGAGATTGGGTGGATTAGATGATTGGGGATGATTAGGACAAGATGGATGTTTATGATGATTAGGGGAATAATTAGGATACTTATGAATTATTAGAATAGATGATTAAGGTTAGATAACTATGATGATTAGGGATGTGATGATTCATATGGAAAGATATGATTAGGATTAGAAGGGATGATTGGAATGGAAATGGATGGTTGGTATTAGAAGGGATAATTAGAAGGATTATGGATGATTAGGATGAGCTCATTGATGATTATGATGGAATGAAATGATTGTGGTGGGATTTTGGATAATTAGGAATGATTATGATGACTAGGATGAGATGATTAGGATGAGATGAGAGGGATAGGTATAATGATTATGGGTTAGTAGGATAAATTGATTAAGATGATGAGGAAATATTAGGATAAGGTGATAGGGATGAAAATTGATGATTAGGATGGGGTAATGAGGATGGTATGTTTGACTTGGAGATAATGTGGATAAAAATTCCTTTTTGGATTCATATGGGGAAGGAAATCTAAAAATTCAAGAACATAAGACACATGAACAAGCCTAACTCAAGTGGTATTACTAATCCTTGTATGCCCAAGGAACCATAAGAAAATATGGACAAAAGTCTCAACTAGACTTCGTAATCTCAACTAGGGGTATCCTCTATATACCACAAGGCCGAACATGTGGCATAATTTGTAGATGGAAGATAATATTTCCAAACATCGAAGAGGAGAGGGTAACCTACTATCAATCTTCACTTCTCTAAGGTATAAAGTTCTTAGAGGCTTACCTAGATTGATAATACTCCACTTCCAAGAGGCATGTCTTTTGATTAACCCCTTGCTCTTTACACTCTATTGGAACACAGGAGTTGAGGTCATCCCCTAGGGTGATGAAATCCCTAGGAAAACCCCCTAAAGAGGAAAACAAGACCACTTATGTTTTATCCTCAAGATCACACTAAGCTTTAAGAGGAGAGCATACATAAGTGAGTCTTGGGGACTAAAAGAAACTTGTTTATTTTAAATCCCAAATCCAAATTTGAGGGGTTGACTTTAAGCCCAATTTTAATTGTGAGGAAAAAAATGCAAACAAAATTATCTAAAGAAAAAATTGATTGCAAAAATGGATTCTGTATGATTTTTTGATAAATTTTGTTTTTTTTGCTAAAAAATGATTTCATATAAACAAGATATGAGCATTTGTGGATTGAAAAAATGGGTTGAATTTGAATGCGTGCACCTGATTTCTAAATTAGAATCTATAAAATCAACTTGCACCATAGGAAAGAGGTCTAAATCAACTTTCCAATGACTTTTAAATTTTAAAAATCCATCACATGAGGAAAACTTTATGCCCAGTTTCATGAAAATTCCCCTTTAGAGTTGTAAATGGGAAGAAGGAGACTAAGGCTAGCCCCTACGTTCCTAGTGCCTAGTCAGCTAGGTGACCGAAAGATAGTGATAAGCTCCTGGGGGCTGTAGTCTAGCTCCCATGTGACCAAGAGCTCCCAAACCTATGATCAACGGATTAATATCAATGAAGCCGCTCGTCTATCATATCACCAAGGGATAAAAATTATATAAAGTAAAAATAAAAATTAATGAAATGGAAGGTGACAGATGTGAGAGGAAAATTAGAAATAGAAAAGGAAATCCAAATTTTTTAAAACCATAAATATTTTATTTTACTTAAAGCCTTATTTTTAACTTGTATGATTTTATAATATTTTTTTTAATGTTGAGGGGGGTTGTGGCCATGAATGGGCCACACAAATTTGAAAGCTTGCAGGTACAAAAAGATATTATTAATATTTATTTTTAGTTTTTTCAAAAAAAAGTTTAAACAAAAATAAAATGTCCTCCTAACATGTTTTAAAAAGTTTTAAATAAATTTTAAATAGACTCCCGATACATAAAAAAAACTAAATTTATAAATGACATAGAGTACTGTAGATGACTTTTTGTCACATAGATTTCCCTATGGTGGGGCCTAGTGGCGTAAAAAAAATCAAAAAAATTATAGTGAGAAAAATATAGCGAATTTTATGTCAAAAATTATCTCTCAAACCTTGTGAGCACAACCATGAGGTTATTTTTCCAATTTGGGCTCCTATAAAAAGTTAGTTTTCAAAGCCTCTTTAGAAAATTGTTCACTTGGAAGATCAAACTCACAAAAACTCACAAGGAGAAGCATTTGAAGTAAGGATTCATGTTGATCTCACCAAAATGTATGCATGCAAATGATATAAATAAAATATGCATAAAATATAGCTTAAATCAAACCAAATACATGCAAACCTCAAAGGATCAAATATAATATGTTGATTGTTTGTATGTGGTTGCTCATGATTCCAATAACATGATGATATGATCAAGATGATTCAATAGAAATTTTAGTAGCATACATTAGAATAAAGTGTATATATGATAAAAATGGGACATGCGAGGCCTCATTTATAGAATTTTTATGAGAGAAATCAAGGGCCAAGATGGACTACTTGGTCGATGGCTAGGATAGAATGAGAAGTAGGGTTTGGATTAAAGTTTTAGTCATATGGCAAGTGTCACATGAGGGATAAGGGCTAGGTTTAGGATTAGGATTAGGGAAACATCCTTTTTTGGATGGATAGGATTAGGTGTGATATTAAATGAATGGATGAGATGGAAAGTTAGTTTGAAATTTGGCTAGTATTTTGATTCAATGAATCTAGAAAAGGGATTAGTTAGATATGTGAAGGGGACACTTGTCACATGAGGACAAAATTAGATTATGATCCATTGGAACAATATAAAGGGATATGATTAAATGGATAATAATTAATGATAAGAGGGAATTAAATAATAGAGGAAAAGGGTGATGGACATTAATTAGCCTAAATTAATTAATTAATTGAGGATTAGTTAACTAATTTAGTTGGAGGATTTGGGTTAAGGCTAGGATTATTTTATTAAAGGTGGTGGATGAGGGTAATGGATAAATTAATTAAATATATAATAAATTTTTATTTAATTAAGTATTAGGATAAGAGAAAAGGTTAAGTTAATTAATTAAATAATAAATATTTATTTAATTAAATATTACAATAGAGGAAAATTTTAAATTAATTAATTTATATTAGATATTTATTTAATTAAATATTACGATAGGGGAAAAGGTTAAATTAATGAAATACATAATAAATATTTATTTAGTTAAATATTAGGATAGGGGAAAATGTTACATTAAATATTTATTTAAATAAATATTAGGATAGGTAAAGTCAAGTGTGGCTAGGTTAAGGTCATAGTTCATATGTCTACAATTTCAATGATCATTGCCTTACATTAAGTTGTTTAAGATTTTTTATTCTAAGCATCTTTTATCATTTCTATTATCATTTTATTGCATTAAGTTGTTCAGGATTTATTATTCTAAGCATCTTTTATCATTCAATTATTATTTCATTGCATTAAGTTGTTTAGAATTTTTTATTATAAGTATCTTTTCTCATTTCATTGCATTAAGTTACTTAGGATTTGTTATTCCAAGCATCTTCTATCATTTCCAAATGATCATTTCATTGCATTATGTTGTTTAGAATTTGTTTTTCTAATCATATTTTATTATTTCTATATCATTTTAGTTTCTATTAGGCCATTTTATATCTATTTATTGTACATCTATTCATAAGTCAAATACATATGTACTCATTGCATATCCTCTATGAGCATAGTACATTAAAATATCATCAGGACTCACATAACATACATGTAGCTGCATCATGCATCACTACATGTTAGTATCATGTATCAAGTCATCACATCGCATATATCACATGTATCTAATCATACATACATGACATCGCATACATCATCCATCCATAACATAATCCATCAATAAATAAACCAAATCATAACATCATACATATACATAAAATGTAGTGCCCCTCCATTTTCATCATGGATGTGTAGGTAGTCGGTCATGGAACTTGGAGATGAAGGAAAAATAAAGGGATAATTAAAGGTATGTGTTAATAATGGAAGTAGTTGATTTGTTTTATGGTACTATATATAGATGCATTGTTATGATGAGTATGTGATTATTTTACCATGAGCATTATGTGATTATCATTTTGATTGTCATGTAGTTGATTGTTTATGAGTTGGTTGGACTACTTGGTGTTGTTTTTACTATTGTGTGTGTGGATGAATGGGATAGTGTTGCATTACTTACTTGTGAGTACCCTGTTACATTTGTGATTTCCTTTCACTATGTGCTTGATTGTATGATTATGTATATACTCAAGCATTTTGTGTGTTGCAAGTTGCAAGTACTAGGAATCAACTCCACCTGAATTAGTAGGTTTGAACATGCCTTAAACCCAATGAAATGGTTGTTTAGAGATAACCTAAGATCCCCTAACCTAGCCATCATCCTTGAAGAGGATGAGCGTCTAGTTTGTTACCTCGTCAATGTTGTCAGATGCTTGTGGTCAGCTAGTCTTATTTTTTGACCCTGATTATGGTTAGGTAAATTGTTGTTTATATTTGGTTTTTTTTATTTAAATGTGTTTAATAAATGTTATTTTTGATTAATTGATGAATTAAAATAAATTGTTAAGTCAAAAGAGCACTTTGATAACTAATATAAAAATATTTATTAACAAATTATGGTTTATGATAAATTAAGAGTTTAATGAAATACTATAATAAATTAAATATGAAATGAATATTAAAATAAAATAAAATAAAATATTATAATGGGATGATGCAATTAATAAATAGTAAACATAATATGATAAAAAAATAAATATAATTTTGGCTTAGAAAAGCATTGAATGGAATTTCTAATATGGGACTGCACATGGTAGTCTAGTGGGCATACAACAACATGCAACTCCAAACAATTATTAAACAAATTAATTATTTTCTAAAAATAAAACTTGCATGGAATCTTCAAAAACTTTCCTTTTGAAAATAATTTTTTAATGAGAGGATTTTTGTTTCTGAGAAGAAAAAACTTTGTCTGCAAGATAACTTCTTATGCTATAGATTTTGGTGGGGAATTTGGGGATTACTAGGAGGTCATTGTTGCTACAGAGGATTGATTTTGGCATCAGATTTTCATCTCGGCTAGCTTTGAATCTAGGTTCCATTGTTTCTTTTTGAATTCTATTTTTTCTAGAAAATGAATGCTTGAATGATTATGATGTTTGAAAATAGAACACATTTACTGGTTTATTTATTTCTGAATTAAACAATTAGTAAATGAATTTTCAGAGGATCTCTAAAACCCATTTTTGTAAATCAATTTTTGCATATTCGGTAAATTTATTATAGCCATGAAACCCCATTTCTTTTGGGTATCCTATTTTTTTCTTGCTTCCTCAATTTGATTTCATTTTAATAGGGCAATACAAATGCAATAGTTGGCAAAATATTCTATTCTTTGTTGTGTAATTCTCTATTTTGTTTCACCTTTTGCATTCATAGTTGGAAAATTATGCCTCAATAATCACGAGCTAAACCTCCATTAGAGAAAAGTCGGTATGACATCTATCATGTCCGAGCCGACTAGCAACTTTGAACATTATGTTTTGTACAGTCGTTGTGACAAATGACTTCTATCTTTCCGCCAACACTTATTCCTTGGAGCCTTCAACAGGACATAGTGTATTGCTTATGACCTCTCACCTGTGGAGATCTCTAGCCAACAAGCTATTCAATTGGGCATTGGGAGACTCCATAGCGACCGAGGGTTTCAGAGTGACTTCAACACTTCGGAAGAAGTCCCGAAAGCGATGAATGTCTCACCAATAGGAATACATATAATGTATTCGTAACATAAAGATCCCGGTGTGAGTCTTAGCAATAGATGAAAGTCATGCCGATGGGGACACACTCGGGAGTCATCGATGTAACACTAAGGTTTCGTTATGAAGTCTGGGTGAAGTGTTAATGTCTTGCCGACTGTTCGGTGTTCGGTGCAACACAAAGGATCTCGGAGAAACCTCTTAGCGACTAATGGATGTCTTGCCAATAGCCGATGGCTATCAGGGTAACCCAAATGGTTCAGGAAGAAGTCCCAGCAAAGAATGTAAGTTTCGTCGATGATAAGGGATCTTTGATATAACTCTTGGTGATAGATGAACACTTCAGAGTAAGTATTGGAGTCGATATGTTCTCTTGGTGAAAGATGTAAGTCTTCCCTATTTGAGCTCGATATGACTTGTGACTTCATATAACCTTTGGTGACTCCTATGATCTCCTAGCGAAAGCAATAGGTCTGGGCGACTGCTTGGTGATTTGGCGTAACACTAAAAGCTTGATAGAACATCTTGGTGATAACGATATCTCTTGGCTGATATGAGATTTATTAATGGGGGACACTAGTGTGTCTCACCGAGACATGCCAACAATGTTCCCTTGACACTTTTGACCGTCCTATGTGGAGTCTTGTGGACCAATAGGAGAAGCCGAATCTGAATAGTTGGAAGTTTGTTCATAGTAAATGGTTCTCTGAGGAAGCTCACCGAGATAGAGATTGACATGGATATACTTGGTGATTGTTGATTGAGTTGGTTGGTTGCATAGACAATTGTTGGGTGGTTGTATGATCAGTAAATGATTTCTATATGTAGACTATAACTTGAAGGTTCTATACAAGATTTTTCATGGTGAATGTTGTTGTAAACAACACAAAGATAAGTCCGGCATTTGTATGTAATCTCCATTACTATAATACAAAGTGATTTCTCTTGGTGTGGTGGGTTTTTCTTCCCGTAAGGGTTTTCCACATATATCCGGTGTTCATGTGTGATTGTCAAATACTCTGCTTTCATTATCTGCCTTCATAGTGCATCTTAATTGGACTGAAATTGTAAATTTTAAAGTGTATCTACATTCTTCCCTGAGGTATTGATGTTAGGAGAATTATTTTCCATCTAATTTTCCTTACACATTCAAAAATTTCTTTCAATCTATAATTTATCATATTGCATACCATGTTATTGTTTAAACTATTCCATTCCATTTATGTGAGTTTCATAATCTTATCATTTTGTGCTCAATCTTCTCGGGTGTTCAACTAGTAAAATAGTCTGATTACGTCTTTCATAACATTTTTTCTACAAAGTCGGTTGACGAGAAATTTAAAGGGTTTCTTTGGCATGGTGTCTTCTAGCCTCTGTCCAAATATCTCAAATACCCAAATTGTATTTTCTAAGTTATGATTGAAACATGGGGTTGTTTTCAAGTTGCTCTCCCATAACATTAATAATAAATATAATTTATAAATAAGGTTAAAAGTAAAAGATTGGCTTGCCAGTATGTGAAAGGTTATGTGATAAATAAAAAAATAATAATAATAGTTTTTTTTTTGAAATTACCATCAAATAAAATATTTTTAATTGGATAGAATGGTTAAAATGGTTATCTATTTTGATCCAAATAAATGAATTGAGCATTTAAATAGTTATAGGTAAAGGAACTAGCTAGTTGTTCTTTAATTGAGTATTTAACTATTAACTAGATTGAGTGTTTAATTAAAGTAAATTGATATATCTCATATATAAATAACCTTGGCTTAGGGTTCATTAAGGAGTTAAATGAATCTTTTGAATAAATATTTTATTTAAGTTTACTTAGTTAATAATTATATTGTTAGTTAACTCTCTTGAGTAATTAATTGTTATTGAACATTGTAAAAGTTAAGAAATTTTTTCTCAATACTTAGGGAAATTTAGTTGGAGCCTTTCCAGTTATTACAAAGTTGAAATTATACTTGACTTAATAATGATAAAGTTAAAGAAGCTAATCCTAGATTTAACCTTATAATTGATCAAGTAACTAAATTTATCTCCATAAAATATTTTAATTGGATAGTTGTTGGTAAAATGAGAATTTAATTACTAGAGATAATGAGTTGTGTATTTAATTAAGTGAATTGGTTTATTTTGTCTATAGATAGGTGAATTGAGTAATCAATTAAGTAGATTGATTTATTTCACACATAGGTAATTGGCAGTTAGGGGATTGTAAATATTGAACATGAGGGTAAAATACTAGCGATTGGTTATGTAATTTAAATGATTGAGGTTAATTGATAAATTTAATTAGATAAGGTTGGGTGGAAATAATGTAAAGATATATAAATTAATTACTACATCCTTACATTAGGGGATTGACTAGATTTATATCTATTTCTTGTGATGTTAATTTAAAAGTTAGTTATATGAGAATTATTATATGATATGGATTATTTGATTGAGTGATTTGTGAATTAATTGATTATGGAGATAAGGAAATGGGTAATTAAGTATGGAAAATTGATTTACTCATATTTAGACAATTGAAGGATATGTTTAGATAAATGAATTAGACTATATTTTGTTAATTAATGCATACTGATTTTTGTTATAATTATAATTGGTTGATTTGTAAATTCACTATGTAAATAGTTATTTAAAATAAACGTTATTGTAGTAAATGATCCGATTAAGTGATTTTAGTGGTTAAGATTATGAGTAATATGAAATACAAAATGATGTCTATTTCATGGTTGTATTATTTGAGTGATTGTTTGCATTGAGGATTGTCTTTGATTATTGGAAATTGGAATGATTTTGGAAATTGTCCAAAGTGGGAGTATTTTGTGCAAGTAGTTTAAGGTTGGATTCTAGAGGTTAGGAGGGAGTATTTTACTTGCATGAGTATGTATGGGGGTCGGGGATCAGGAGAGGTTGTTAGGACAACCTAGGATGGGGCCTAGGGCCTAGGAAGATCTGCCAGGACAACCCATATCAATCTATGTGATGACACTCCTAGAGTATTTATGTTTGCATGAGTTTTATGTTGTTTCACATGGAAGTGGTTGGTATTTTGTGATTGTGATATGTGTTCAAGAGGGTCATTTTCTTGCACTGAGTTTACATTCTTATGATTGTGATATGTGGGACAAATAGTTAATTCCTTTCTCTATGTTCAATTCATATGATTATGTTATGTATGCAAGATGGAAAATGTCTTGCCTGATTTGTAGGCTTTACTAGTTGTAAGTAGGGGGAGTGGCTCTCAATGGGGGGCGAAACCCAAAATGTTGTCTAGCACAACCCATTGGAGAGTTTCTTAATCAAGTGATAACCTAAATAATGAATTGGGAGGGATGTGTAATTTTCACATTATACAAGATAATGGATGTCTCACCCATGCTTGTAGTGCTCATTTAGGCTAAGGATGGGTTGAGAAGGCCTAGTTGGCAAGATCAACTTTCTTGTCCTCACAAAAGGAATGTTGGTTCCACAAGTGTCACCCTATGAGGTCGACGTCTAGTGAGAGACTATCAAGACAACCATAGATGGGGGTTGGGGTCTAGTGAGAGACCGCTAGGACTATAACCCATTTCAGGACCATGTGATGACACTCTTCCTATTGTAGTCTACCATTCACTAGTTATGTTTTCCCTTCTATTATATTTGAATGCCTCTAGAAGCGATGTAAGTGTTTACATGATGTTCATGTTCTAGCTATGTTGTGTTAGATTCCTGTATACACTTGTTCATGTTCTAAGCCTACTGTCTTCTTAACTATTTATTTTTAGTGGGACTTTATGTTATCTTCTAGCATGGGGGATGGACCTTAGGGTTCCACATGGTTGGGAGGTTGGTGCTTTTTCCTCCATTGGGTTTCCTTGCTACTTGTTCATGTGCATGGAAGTTGTACCTTTTCTAGTGGATTCCAGTTCATGTTCCAATTCAAGAGGACAGTCTTTTATGTATATGTATCAAGGAATTGCATATCAATTGTACCATTTATTGTAATCCAGTGTATTCTTCCCAATTGTATTCAAGGAAGCATTATTGTAAAAAATATAATGATGTAATGAATTATGATGTACTCTCATGTAATATAATTTGTTCATACTTTTTAGTTATTTATAAATGATCTTTAATGTTGTTTATCTAATGACATGTTATGGAAATTCATATTGTAAATAATTTAATGTGATGGTTTAAAATGAACTCCATATTGTTAGCTAAATCATGGCTAATTAAATTATTCTAATTTATGTTTATAGTTGTGTTAATAGTGTAGTCATGGAACCTTAGAGGACTTAGGATTAGATTGTATGTTATGATATGTTATGCAATTCACTGTTATTTCTTAAAAAAATAAAAAATGTTTCATTATTGTTGTATGGTTACATTGTCCTATGGGGTTCCTTGGTGGGGTGTTACATCAAACCGTAATATAACATGTATCACCTATCTATAACATAATCCATATCCATATCCATAAATAAAGAAATTCCAAATCATATGAATCCATATACACAAATAAATAAATGTCCATATCCATATATACAAAAATGTCTAGCAAATGAATAAATATTTATAAGTATGTGTAGGATCATGATGGGCCAAAAAGTGGCGATATGATGGGTATGTGTTTATGGTATGTGGCTGGCAACTTTTTTTACCCAAAATTGATGAAACAAAAAGAGTTTTTAAAGTAGATTCTTAGCTTTCCACCAATATAAATTATGCTTTACTTTGAATTTAATAAATAATTATTATTCATTTTCTATTTGAATGATGACTAAAGTCCTAATTGATAGGTTGATTGAAAACATTTATAGCTTTCAAACCGTATCACTTTTTTTGAATCTGTAACATTCATCACATTCTATATTTTTCATACTATAGGATTAAAAAAAATGAATTTCATGAAGTTTTGACCAAGTTAAGGTTGTCAGACATACAAATTTTATATTTTAAAAGTTGTAATAAAAATTCATAATTAATTATTTACTTGGAAAATAATTACAAAAACATGCATCACATCAAGACATGAGTCCTTTATTTATATCTAAAATCTTATAAAAAATAATATCATTTTATTGTGGTTAGGTGGTCAACAAACACCTACTTATTTTTTCACTAAAATTTAAGTACTACTACATTGAAATTTCAAATTTTCACCAAATATATATATTTTAAAAAAACCTAGTAGTTTAGAAACTATATTCAATTTGCTACAAATTCTATTCTTACATATTTTTCAAATAATATAGATAACTTATTCAAATTTTTACGTCGATTTTCCTAACTTTGATTTTTCTAATTTTTTCACCGCTTAAGGGCCTATTTTTCTATGATGATCCTGCACATAACCTTATGATCCTATCAATATCCATAATAAATCATATATATCTCATAAATATACTCTAGGATCCATATCTTGATCAAATAAATGTAGCAATTTGTATAATATGGCTCATAAAAAATTGTTACCATCTATGTATCACACCAAAACTACCACCTAATCTCTTCCATTTTTACCCATTGTTTCCTACATCTAAATGTGTAGGGGGGTTGGCACTCCACTTGATGTTGTTGTCCCTCCTCCTCTACCTCCCCATGGGGGTCCCATCAGCCCATTCCTCTCAAATCTCGATAGTAGTGATCTAGACCCACTACACTTCAAGTTATTTTCCTTTGAGAAACTCAACCTCGTCTCTGCCTCAAGGACTATAACCATATATAAATACCTATAATACTAGGCTTGCCTCCTATCCCATACTAGCTATTGTGCCATATTTTAGACTATCCCTCCTACTCTTCCCTAGTCCATCGCTATGTCCTAATCCAACTTGTAGGAATCCCTATCTCCTTGTAGTCATGCCCTCTCCAACTCCCATGCATCTCACACTAGATGAAGGTTGTCCCTCTTAGAGGTGACATCTATATCTCCCTTGGAGATTGGTTATCTACACCTGTAGCCCATCCCTCTCCTCCTACTATTTATCCCTCTCTACTATCCTAGTAGCTAGGTCCTCCTAGAATTCTTGTGATTGTCTCTAGATCTTATACCCCACTCTCGGCAACGAGTATGCTTGCTAGGTCTCCATCTCCCTGATCTCCCTCTTGTACCTCCTCCTCCTATCATGGTGGTGTAACCTCCTCTAGAGGAGGAATTCTTGATGATCTAATCCCCTCCTCATCCCCCTCCATATTTTCCTCCCCCTCTCCCCTCTTTCAATCCTCATTGGTTCCTAAATTTTTTCCCTCCACTATCTCCTTAACTATTTCCTCCCCCTCTTACTACTAGATCTGGTTGATGGTCCTCCTCTTGACCCTCCTAGCCTCTCCCAAAACTACTTCCATCCTCCCAACTACTACTACTTCTCTTGCTAGGATCGTAGGCTCTTCCCTACATCTCCCCCACTTGTTTATGTAACTTTTTGTCACCTCAGGGTCATCAAAACCTCTCTGACTATCATAAATCACCTCCTCCAATTTGCACCACAAGTGTGTTTCTACCCTGTTGGTTCCTTTTCCAACTGAACCTACAAATCCTCTAAAGGGTAGCCAACCCTTATGCTCAAGAATATTGAAAGTTAGTGGTCAACACATAAGAAATTATTTTAAGGCCCTTACTTCCACTCTTTAGGCTCTATGAAACCTAGGAGGGTAATCCCATTTATGTTCATAAGATACTCATTTAGTCAAAAACATATCTACACATAGATAAATTCCTCTTAAAATGCAAATAGACAATATTGATCAAAGGTTTGGTTGACCTTTTAATAAGTTATTATCCATTGCAAGGAATGAGCTAATACTTTAGATTGGGACATTATAATTGATTTTTTTATGATTTCATTCTCATTTCAAGCCTCTGGTTAGGTACATTACTAACACAATTAGCTCTAAGATAAGCTAATGAAAAGACCAATGCCTCATCCATGGGGATAACAGATTCAACTTTGTAATTAATCCATAATACCCTAACAATTCAACTCAATAATTAGTGGACTATTGGTATACTAATTTGTAGCATTTAACTTACTATGTTTAAAACATATCTTCTTACCAAATTGTATATCCTTTCCTCACAAACCCATGACCTTATTTTAGGATTAAATCAACTCCTTGAATTGAAGCATAAATAAACTCATTCATTCAGTTTAAACAAAGGAATACAAATGAAACTATTATTAACAATTTCATTCATAATCTATAAGGAAAGCACACATGGATATGTGTGGGATCATCATGGAAAAACGAGGCCCTTAAGTTGCAAAAAAATTAGAAAAATCAGAGTTAAGCAACTTTCTGTTAAAATTTGAATAATTTATCTATATTATTTCAAAAATATGTAAGAAAATCAAATCTGTAGAAAATTAAATGTAGTTTCTAAATTACTAGGTTTTTTAAAAAACAAAATCTATTTGGTAAAAATTTGAAATTTCAATGTAGTAGTACTTAAATTTCGTGGAAAAAATAAGAAGTAGTGTCACCGACCTCTCACCACAATAATATGATAATATTTTTTTATAATATTTTAGATATAAGTAAAGGACTCATGCCCAAATGTGATGCATATTTTTTGTAATTTTTTTCAAGTAAATAATTAATTATGATTTTTTATTACAACTTTTTAAAAAATAAAACTTGTATGTCTGACCACCTTAACTTGGTCAAAACTTCATGAAATTCATCTTTTTAATCTTATATTATGTGAAGCATAGAATGTGATGCATAATTAAAAAATGTGATACTTTTGAAAGCTATAGATGTTTTTCAATCAACCTATCAATCAAGACTTTAGTGGTAATTCAAATAGAAAATGAATAATAATTATTAATTAAATTCAAAGTAAAGCATAATTTATACTGGTGGAAAGATGAGAATCTTCTTTAAAACCCTTTTCACTTCATCAATTGTGGGTAAAAAAAAAGTCGCCAGCCACGTACCCTACACATACCCATCATATTGCCACTTTTTGGCCCATCTTGATCCTGCACATACCCACAAGAGATCATATATTTTAGAACTAATACTTTCTTCTTATTACTGATGTTAATGTAACACCATTTTAAGATCATTACATTATGACTCATACCCTGAACTCATTCCTTATATATTCATCAGTTTATCTATTTACATTTTGCTCCTTTCTAAGCTTAGCTTTTAACCTAGACCCTTATAAGACTTAAATCTTAAACCCTCGTAATCAACCTTGAAATCCATTTTATAGAACAAGGAAGCAACAAGCATCTAGATCAATTATGATTACTTCTCACATTTCATTTCAAAACCAATATCACCCAAATTTGAGAAATTCCTCAGATAGTTATATGTGATCATTTGCATAATAGGGGAAAGCAAAAGACAAAATTTATTATGAGTTGTCGATGGAGAGTAACCAAATCATCCATAGGGTATCATTAGTCATTGTTGCAACATCCACATCAAGCAAAAAGATTCTTCATTATACCAGCTGAAAGACTTCCACATATGTGCAAGGGAAACAACCACACATATGCTAAGAAGGGTGATCTTGATACAGTGGCAATGGTGTCATCAAAAATAAAAACAAGGAAAAGGTGCTACTCTAAGTCGTTAATATCAGAGTATGCTCATCCACTCCTTTTTTGTGATGCAACTAGAGGAACCTTCACTCCTTCCTTGTTAGAGTCTTCATATGTCACCAGAGAGAGAAGGTAATGGTCGTATCACGAGTCATTGTCACCTCATCCTCCAAAGGGCTATCATAAAGCATAATGGGAGAATTTTGTCTCCATGGGTAGGCCTTATGGTACTTATTTATTTTCTTTGCCTTCCTCTTAGGCTCATCTGATTTCTTCTTGACTAATTCTTCTAAAACTATCCAATTATACATGCTTTTAACAACAACCTTCTTCTTTTTACCATGAGCATTCCTTTTACCCTTTAGAGCCATAAAAGTCATAGGGATTTCTTTGTCAACTATAAACATATCCTCTTGATACTCCATCCCACTGAGTCATCTAGACCTTCTAGTTGGCTGAATTGACACACCCAACTTACCCATTTTCGTAGAACACAGGGTAAAATATAGCAAATCTAAATTAAGAGGAAACTAACCAACTTTGAACTCCTAAATAAAATATGCAGGAAAGCGCACCCAAAAACCTAGACAACTTCAAATAGCCCCAAAAATATGAGACTCCCAGATAAACTAAACCATGAATTAAAAAGAGCTCATACAAAAATCCAACTCATCTGAGATGAAAACATCAACACGTCTGCAATAGAAAGCTCAAAACTCACACACTTCTTCTATGACCCACACTTTACATTTTATGAAGACTAAAAATGGTGAGATCAAACGGTGGGAAATCTACATTAAATAGACAATTTGAAGCATGCAACAATTAATGATTGAAGAGATCTTCACACAAGTGAGCTGATAACCTAGCAACTCAACTTTGAATCTAGACCGTCAATCTTTGAGGATTTAAAACTCCATCAATGGAAAAATTGAGCATCATTTCTAGCTTTTACAAATTGCTCCTAAAAAATGGTGATACCACCTTAGAAAGTTGCCATGTCTACCCTTAATGTTCATTAGTCACATGTGATCTGAAAATTAACATGCATCGTCAACCTGATCTGTGCTCTTTCATTTTTTGGTGAAGTACATAGAGCTAACATTTCAAGAGAATATTCCCTTAAACATTTCGTCACTCATCACAAATTTTCCCCACCTTTCTAGAATTTAATGAGTGGCGTGAGCACAGACTCAATGAAATCCTGACTATTGAATCATTGTCCCCTTTTCAAAAATCTCCTCCTCACATCATATATTGTTGATTCATGTTTGAATTTCTAGACCATATTAGCGATGGCTTGAAGCTAGAGATGAAGCCACATTATGCCACATGCACCTACATGAAAATCTAAGGCACCAAAGACATCACTCACAAGAAAAATTAAAATCAACAAAAGAAAACCTTGAACAAAACAATCCATCGCTCATTTCCAATTTGAACAAAAAAATCACATAGCCATCTATGATGAGTGATGGAAAGAAATTTAGAGAGAGCCCTAAGGTTATCACTCATCACCCATTTGAAACTCAAAACTTGGTATAAAACTACAATGAGTGATAGGAGAAGATATAAAAGCACCAAGGTCCATCACACATTGCTAATTCTCGTCATGAAATTCATAAGCAATTAGCGATGAGAGAGATCCCAACGATATCAAAAGAAACACACATATCGTGCATCACTAATGTAAACTCAAAAACCCAAACCTATTCATGATGCAGAAAAAAAAAAATGCCACTCATTGCCAATTGTTGATGCAAGTCTATTTTTAGAAGACCATCTACGATGAGCAATGGAAGAAAATAGTGAGTGGGACTTAAGTGAAGCAATTTTGCATATGCTCATAGGTTTTTCTAGGAAAGGGGACCATCTAGGGCAACATATAAAAGCCCTTAAAGGAATTTTAAATCAATATTATTTCAAAGCATGCAAAGGCCAAATAAAGTCAATTGCTCAACCTTACAAAATATAAGAACATCAAACCTAGGCATAAGGGTTGGTTGCTCCATGAGTTCTAATGACACAAGATGTTTTAAAATGACCAGAAACTAGCAACAGAAGGTCAGCAATAAATTAGAGCTTTAGCAAGTGCTTTTCCTTAAGGGTTTCCAAAGAAAGATAACTATATTGCAAATCCCAAAGTCTAGAGATTTGAGACTCAATGAAAATTGCAGAATTTAGGAATGGAACCAAAGAAAATTTTAAGGGTTCCATTAGTGGCTCCAATTGGGGACATCCATTCCTATAGAACAGAGTGAGATTCCAAAATCTTGGGTGAAGTAGACAAAGCACAAAGAACCCAAAAAGACCAAGGATTTTCTAGGATGAAGCAGGAAAACCAAACCCAATCGAGCAACATATATACAATATTTACATGAGTAACAAGACTGGACCCAGAGATCTAATCTCTATTACTTTACTTGGTGGCC
The DNA here is from genome assembly GCA_007258455.2 of Sequoia sempervirens. NCBI lineage: Eukaryota > Viridiplantae > Streptophyta > Pinopsida > Cupressales > Cupressaceae > Sequoia > Sequoia sempervirens. The sequence continues at coordinate 21,996 of VDFB02083859.1, forward strand.
CCAGGCCTCCAAACTTAGAATTGGCACTTTCTCCTATCACAAATCCTATTTTCTACCATTTGCACCATGTTGAGGCTGAAAATATTCTCATGAATTGACCACCTATTGATTATGCTGCAACTACTAAAATCAATCATTATGGATTTATGTCTGAACTTATTATTATTATTGTCATTCATTTCCAACTGAGAGCTACAACCTAGCATAACTAGGACACATGACAAGTGTAGCATTCTATCGGACTCAATTTACAACCATATTCCACTAGATGGCCATCTAACAAGACAAGGAATGTGAAACACTCATAATCCATCTTATCACTATCATCATACAAACTGATATTAGATTCATTTTGCTCATCAAACTAGAAATCCTCATATATACTCCTTTTAGGATTTCCATTCAAGGACATATATTCTAACCCTTTGAAGTGATACTATAATTTCACTTCTAGAATTCTAGGGTCATTATCATATAATTTTTGTCCCACATTAAGCACACATTCACTTTGTGTGATGAACAAGAAATGTTCATACACAAAGTTTAGTTCAAAATTTTTCTTTTATTCATCAAAGCAGTGTAAACCAGTTATGCTTCCACATGCTCCAAATTGATTCATCAAATTCCATAGAATTTCCATAAAGAGCAATATACATGCCATTCCAAGCATCAAAACATATATTTTTTTAGGCTCATTATCATACTCCAATCCTCATTTCAAATCATTGCTCAAAATGAAACAAAATGTCTCAAAGGATGACTCAAATAACTCATGATTGATGTGATCATTATTAAGGTATTCAGGTGCATCATCAACTAGTAGGTTTGTTGAGTCACATGTGTGAAACTCATTGCAACTTGAACATTTCTTGCTTTCACCCAAGAAGGTGTCTTCACTCCTTTCTTCAACAAATTCCTTGTTAAAAAGTATTATGTCCATTTCTTGGATAAAACTTGTACATCCCATTCTTGTTTCATGCAAGCATTCAAAAACATAACCCTGCTAACTAGCATCATAAACCCCATCATTTCTTATATTGAATTCAGGTTCAAGACAGTAAACAAAGACATTCTGATCTTGACATTCATTATCAACTATGTTTCCAAGACACTTCCATTCCAACACAACTAAATTGTGTTCCTTGAAACCCTCACATGATTTTTTTTCATTCACCGGCGTGGGAAAGACCTCATGAGTATTGATAGTGTTACATTCTTCAGATAAGAAGGATACCTTTAGATCACTCTCATGAAATGATTCATATTTCTCATGAAAATGGTTAGAATTTTCATGTCCATCATCCTAGTTATCAACCCTCAAAGGTACATCATCAATACTTGCAAGTGTAGCAATGTCATCGTCTACATCACTGGACAAATATTCTCCTTTTGAAACATCCTTATCCATTTCCTAGCTAAACACATGATTTTTGACAATAAGGTGAGAAACATTGTCATTTTGAGATCTCTTTTTTTTTTTCATAGTCATACTTAGCCTCCTTAGTAATTCTAATCCAACCGACTATCTAATCAAAATTTTGAGGTTTCAATCCTTTGGGCAAGGTACTAAGCCCTGACTCATAAATATCAAAAAATATGTCAATACATATTGAATTTTAGATCTCAATCTTTTAGGAATTTCTAGCAAGGTGTCCAAGAACCTTGGTAATATTTCATATGGTAATTTCCCCTCATGTCTCTTCATACTAGACAGTCTCTAAACAAACAACACGTGATCATTATTACTCAAACATTGTTCAAATTCCATTTGAATATGTCCATGATTAACATGTTGTGCAGGAGAACAAGATGAGGTATCAAAAGCATCATGATTTTTACCAACTCTTTTATCTTTAGGAACTTCATTCACTTGATGTGTACAAGGACAACATACACCATATATCCTCTTATCATTGAATATTTCATAATATTTTCAATGTCCATATCAATGTGACATGCCTGTTGTAATGTTTTGGGTTCCTTATTCCTTATCAAATAACTCATCTCATTATCAAATGCACATAGATACCCAATTAAACACTTTGCATCATTAGGTCTTAGGTGTTCAAGAATATTTCTCACTGCTTGTACAAATTTGAGCTTAAAAGCAAGAACCAACTCATCTTCATAATTTTGGATTTCCATAAATATTTTCCTTACCAAGCTAGAATTAACCCTTTCACCAAATTGTTCTATAAATGCTACCATAAAATCATCCCATGAAGATATAGAATAGATTGGAAAATATGAGAAGCAGTCTTTAGCATCTCCTATTAAAGACCGAGCAAAGAGTTTCATGACAACATCCTCATGATCTATCTCAAAATCACCCATCAAATCTATGAATGCATTTAGGTGTTTAGAAGCTAACTCAGAATTGTGCCCTGTAAATTTAGGTAAATGTTTCCTAGTATCATTTGGAATCTTGATAAGGAAACCTTGAATACCATTAAAAATTAATGGCTTATATCTCTCAATAGAGAACTTCTTTTGATGGCACGATAAGAGTGACATACCTTGCACGTTTTTACTTGATGTTCCATAAGAAAATATAGGTAAGTGATAAATTTTTCTTGTACTCTTATTCAATCTTCAAAAATGAGCTTCACAGTCAATTATGCACTACCACATTCCTTAATATTAATCATTATTTTAAAGATCAAACATATCCCTGCTTTAAGACTTTCTAAGAGGAATAGTTTAGGAGTATGCATAATTCTTCAACCCAATTTAGATATTACAAATTACACCTTAGAAGTATGTAAAATAACTACAATCCCTCTACTTATGCATAATTCACATAATAGGGAAACACAATTTTCACCAAATTGTTTTAGCATGGTTTTCTCATAGATTTATTTCTTCTTGAAAACTAGGGCAAGGGAAATACCTCGATATACTGCAACCATTCCTAAACTGTTCCCTTGATTGGAAAACCTTGCAGATCTGGAACTTTCTTCACTTTTTCATCAAGTTCTTATTCATAGATTCGCCACCTCCTTTATTGAGAAACACACTTACACAATATGAAGTTTCTTTTACTAGTAAATTTCACTTCAAGCTTCATTAATCAATAGAGTCACACACGAGTCCTTTAAATTTCCTTATTTTATTTCCAGAAAATTTTTATTCCATTTTATTGGAGTCTCTCAAACAATTCATACGAGTATAGATATTTTCAAAGTCACCACCCACTTCTAGTGAGAATTTCTACAAATATTCATGGAATTGTGAAAAATCTTGACAACATTTGCAATTTTTCAAAGGAAACACATTAAAATCCTTCACATCTTGGAGGATTGACTCATTGACACAAAACTAGGCTTGAAAATCTAACTCCCTAGCAAATAGTTGACTCTTTAAGGCAAGATGATCTTCTATCATAATTTTCTCAAGTTTCCCTAGTAGAGTTGTCATTTTTGTTGGTTCTTTTTCCAATGGAACCTTGAAATCCTCTAGAGGGTAGTCAACCCTTATGCTCAAGAATTTTCAAAGTTAGTGGCCAACACATAAGTAAGGATTTTAAGACCCTTCTACTTTTTGAGCTCTTTGAAACTCAAGAGGGTAATCCCATTTATGCTCATAAGATACTCATTCAGTCAAAAGCATTTCTACACAAATAAATTCCTCTTAAAATGCAAATAGGAAATATTCATCAAAGGTTTGGCTGACCTTTTAATAAGTTATTATCCATTGCAAGGAATAAGGTGATACTTCAGATTGGGACATTATAATTGAAATATTTTATGATTTCATTCTCATTTCAAGCCTCTGGTTAGGTAAATTACTAACTACATTAACTCTAAGATAAGCTAATGAAAATATTTTTGCCTCATCAATGGGGATAATGGAGTCACCTTTGCAATTAATAGTAATACCCTAATAATTCAACTTAGTAATTAGTGGACTATTGGTATACTACTTCGTAACATTCAACTTACTGTGTTTAAAACATAGCTTCTCACCAAATCCTATATCCTTTCCTCACAAACCCATGACCTTATTTTAACATTATATCAAGTCCTTGAATTGAAGCATCAATAAACTCATTCATTCAGTTTAAACAATGGAAGACAAATGAAACTATTATTAACAATTTCATTCATAATCTATAAGGAAAGCACACAAGAGAGCATATGTTTTAGAACTATTATTGATGTTACTGTAAAACTATTTTAAGATCATTACATTATGACTCATACCCTGAACTTTTTCCTGATATATTCATCATTTTATCTATTTACATTCTGCTCCTTTTAGAGCTTAGTTTTACAGCTAGAACCTTCTAAGACTCAAAAATTGAACCCTCATAATTAGCCTTGAAATCCCTTTTATAGAACAAGGGAGCAACAAGCATCTGACTAAATTACGATTACATTTCACATTTCATTTCAAAACCAGTTTCACCTAAATTTGAGAAATTCCCTAGATAGTTATATGTAATCATTTGTGTAATAGGGTACCGTTAGTCATTGTTGTAGCATCCACATCGAGCAAAATGATTCTTCATTATACAAGTCGGATGGCTTCCACGTATGAACAAGGAAAAAACACACATAAGATAATAATGGTGATCTTGGTACAGTGGAAATGGTGTCATCAAAAACAAAAATAGGGTAGGAGATGCTACTCTAAGTCATCAACATCATAGTATGCTCATCCACTCCTTGTTCATGATGCAACTGAGGAACCATCCCTCCTTCCTCATCAAAGTCTTCATATGACACTAGAGAGAGAGGTAAATAAAATATAAATTGAGAGGAAACTAACCAACTTTGAACTCTTGAATAAATTTTTTAGGAAAGGACACCCACAAACCCAGAAAAATTCAACTAGCCCCAGAAATATGACTCCCAAACAAACTAAAGCATGAATTAAAAAGAGATCATACAAAAAAACCAACTTGAACTAGAGATGAAAACATCAACACCTCTACAATTGAAAGCTCAACACTCGTACACTTCTTCTATGACCCACACTTCACATTTTCTAAAGATTGAAAATAGTGAGATGAAACGGCAAGGAATCTGCATTAAATGGACAATTTGGAGCATGGAGCAATTAATTATTTAAGAGATCCTCATGTGAGTGAACTGATAACCTAGCAGCTCAACTTTGAATCTGGATTTTTGATCTTTGAGGATTTAAAACTCCATCAATGGAAACCTTGAGCATCATTTCTATCTTTTACAAATTGTTCCTATAAAAAGATGACAACACCTTAGAAAGCTACCACATCTACCCTTAATCTTCATTAGTCACTTGTGATCTGACAATTAACATGCATTTCCAACTCGATCTGTGCTCTTTCATTTATTGGTGAAGTACATAGAGTTGACATCTGAATAGAATATTCCCTTAAACATTTCATTGCTAATCGTGGATTTTTTCCACTTTTCAAGAGTTCAATTAGCGATGCAAGCACAAACGTGATGAAATCCTGACTGCTGGATTAGTGTCCCCTTTTTTGTAATCTCCTCCTAACATTACATATCACTAATTTATGTTTGAAATTTTGGACCATATCAGTGATGGCTTGAAGCTAGTGATGAAACCACATTAGGCCGCGTGCACCTATGTGAAAATATAAGGCACCAAAGACATCACTCACAAGAACAATTCAAATCAATTAAATAAAACCTTGAACAAAAAATTCCATCGCTCATTGCCAATTTGAAAAAAATAATAGCACATCCATCCATGATGAGTGATGGAAAGAAATTTAGAGAGAACCCCAAGGTTATTGCTCATCACCCATTTGAAACTCAAAACTTGGAATAAAACCACAATGATAGATAGGAGAAGATATAAAAGCACCAAGGGCCATCGCACATTGCTAATTCTCATCATGAAATTCATAAGCAATTAGCGATGATATAGATCCCAACAATAGCGAAAGAAACACACGTATCGTGCATCACTAATGTAAACTCAAAACTCACAACCTATGTGCGATGTGAAAACAAAATAAATGACGCTCATTACCAATCGCTAATGCAAGTTTTTTTTCAAAAGGCCATCTGCAATGAGCGATGTGAAAAAATAGTGAATGGTACTTAAGTGAAGCAATTTGGCATGTTCTCACAAGTTGTTGTATGAAAGGGGACCATATAGGGTGATGTATAAAAGGCCTTAAAGGACTTTAAATCAATATTGTTTTAGAGGATGTAAAGGCCAAACAAAGTCAATTGCTAAACTTTAGAAAATATAAGAACACCGGACCTAGACATAAGGGTTGGTTACTCCATGAGTTCTAATGACACAAGATGGTTTAAAATGACTGGAAATGGGCAAAAAAAGGTCAACAATGAATTAGAGCTTTAACAAGGGCTTTTTCCTTAAGGGTTTCCAAAGAAAGATAACAATATTGCAAAGATAACAATATTGCAAGACCCAAAGTCTAGAGATTTGAGACTCACTAAAAATTGCAAAATTTAGGAGTGGAACCAAAATAATTTAAGGGTTCCATTATACCCTAAGGGCTATCTATGGCACCCACTATGAAATCTCTTGTAATAGTCTCATAAACCTCTTAGGGCCCTCTGGGATGTCCTAAATAATGTCAAATAGTCATATCACTCAATTGGGCCTATATCTATCAATGAGGTATGTGTACTTCCAATAATGTAGCATACTATAAACATGTAACCACTATAATTTTCATCCTCCTCCCAAATCTCTATCTCCCAATATGGCCTCTAGATTATATCACTCTCCTTAATCTTATCTAGCAATCTCCTCTAATAAGCCATGTTATGTACCTCCTAGTACCATAACCTGATCCTCTACCTGAATACAATAGGATCATCTATAGCCCTATATGATATATCTATGATCATTGATGTGACATTGATGTGCTCCCACACCTAGATCTATAGGAGTGTTATGTGGGTGAGGCTTTGCTCTCCTTGATATAACATGATGTGTAGGTCTTATTACAATTAAACCAACATGCAGGGACCCTACACATACTACCAACCCCACTCTACCATATCCACTACCACACCTCCCATTTTTAGGCTAGAAAATCATCTTCTCCTAATAGGTAGGAGCACCCCACTGATCAGACCACACATGTAAAGTGTTATCCCTAGCACTATCTCTCTACATCAGTCGATATCTAATTCCCTCCCTCACGTGGGCACACCCATCCTCTAAAACATCCTTTGTAATAATATTTTTACCACCTCCACTTTGGACTCCAGTACCCATGGTTCACAAATTGAGAACCATAAAATCCTCCAAACATCCTCCAATGTCATTGTCATCTCCTCTTTCAAAAGATAGAAGGTGATTATCTCAAAGATCCACCTCTTTTCCAATACCATTAGAAGTGTCTTGGGTCCTGAGATGATTGATATGTATGCCACGTATGCCAATCTGTATGCATCCAAATTCCCTAATACTTATTTGAAAACTAGGTCACTAGCTGCAACAGCATTGATCGTCTCTATGGAGTTCACCAACTTGCTATGGCCTACATCCATCTAATTCAACAACCAATTTTCAATATTTTCTACTTTTCCTTTTTTTGTTCTAACCATTTTGGAGGATCTACCCATTTTGAGTGCATCCAACTATCTCCCAACATATCCCCTATTTTGGAAGATCTTCCCTTTCCCCTATGGATCTTCCCTTTCCCCTATAGATCTGCCCATTAGGTCTATTTGACACCTTACTATTTTCCAAATAGTAAAATAAATGTAACGTAGTTATTCCCAGTATTAAAAAAAAGAAATGAATGTAGCAATTTATTTAATTAGAAAAATACATTAATTGAGACATTAATGAATAAAAGAAGCATTAATAATTAATCAATTGAATAATAATATGAAGAACAAAATAAGGAAATATTTTTATATTCACAAAACACAATAAATTAACTTAGAGAATAATTAAATTATATTTCAACAAAAATGATACATATCTTTTAATAGTTCTAGAAACAGGTATCCTACACATAAAGGTAGGGTTACATGCCTTTGGCTTTCTGCACAAGCATCCACTGAGGAACCAGTTCTGCAAAACCAACCTATCTTTATGACATAAACACAGCCCTAACCAGGATACTCCGGGTGTACATTATACCCTAAGTTGGACACACATTGTGTGCCCCTTCTCCAAATGTTTAAATGCCAGCCAACCAAGACCTAAACCTTCACTCTCATGTGCCTTCCAAATTCTAGGTTCCTTTTTTCTTTGCTTTCCTCTTTTTTTTTCTTTTTTCTCTCTCTCTCTTTGTTTCAACTAATTTACAAGATTTATAAAATATTCCAAAGGGTGGTTAAAAAGCCACACCCTTTCACAACAATAATCTTTGCTAAGGATATGTGGATCATGATGGGCCAAAAAGTGTGATAATGGGTATGTGTAGGGTATGTATGACATTTTTTACCCAAAATTGATGAAATGAAATGGGTTTTTAAAGGAGATTCTCATCTTTTCACCAATATAAATTATGCTTTACTTTGAATTTAATAAATAATTATTATTCATTTTCTATTTGAATTATGACTAAAGTCCTCATTGATAGGTTGATTGAAACACATCTATAGCTTTCAAACGGTATCACATTTTTTGAATCCAAAACATGCGTCACATTCTATTCTTCACATACTATAGAATTTAAAAAAGAAAAATTTATTTTAATGATGTTTTGACCAAGTTAAGGTGGTCAAACATACAAGTTTTTATATTTTTTTAAAGTTGTAATAAAAAATTCATAATTAATTATTTACTTGTGAAAAAATTATAGAAAATATGCATCACATCGGACATGAGTCCCTCTACTTATATCTAAAATCTTATAAAAATAATTATCATTTTATTGTGGTTATGGTGGTTAATACACCTACTTCTTATTTCTTCACTAAAATTTAAGTACTACTACATTGAAATTTCAAATTTTCACCAAATAGATTCAAAAAACTAGTAGTTTAAAAACTACATTCAATTTGCTACAGATTCTATTCTTAGATATTTTTGAAATAATATAGACAACTTATTTAGAATTTTAGTTCAAGTTACCTAACTCTGGTTTTTTTGAATTTTTCACCACTTAAGAGCCCATTTTTTCCGTGATGATCCTACACATACCCCTAATTAATTTTACATTATTTTATTGCAATGCATTTTTCTCTTCACTGGGAAAAAAAACCATACTGATATTTTCCTCTCCTATGCATCTTCTTTTCTTCTCGTGAATCCTCCCCTTAGTAAAATTCATCTATCCTATGACATATCCACCCGTTTGGGGCATGCCTACCCAACCTTTATGGATCCACCCTTTCAGATGATCCACCTCTCCTTTAGCAAATTTTCCCATTTATGGCACATCTACTTCTCCCATAGATCAATCTTTTTTTAGTATATCCACCCATCAACATATCTACTTTTTCTCTAGCACATTCGCCTGAGCTCTAGTGTACCCACCATTTCTCTCTTCTTGGGTAGATACACCCTATTAGATTAGGAATATCCACCCCCTAGTATAGTTTTTAAGTATAATAAATGCTCAAAAGTCTTAAGTACAAGATAAATCTAGGTTACATACCTAGCCTCTTTATCCTCCTCATTATATCTATACCCTCATTTGGTCTACTTAGTGTGTGATACTTTGTCCATGCACCATTTTTCTTACTCTAATTTACTCAATTTGTTGGATAATTAGGGTTAAAATTAATAGTAATTAGCCCCTAATTACTATTTATAGTAAAATATAATAACCCTAATCCCTCTTTTTCACTCCCATTTCTTCCTCATTTTCATCTCACACCTTCCATTATATCTCTTATATCTTTCAAGAGGCCACTCAGGCCCCTTCTTCCCACCCACCCTATCAAGGGGGCATCACCTCCACATCACCTTTCCTTGTAATTCTTTTATTTCCTCTATAATGGAGCATATCTTCGTCTAATATTTCTATCAAGTTGGTCTACAAGGAACCTAAGGTAGTGGAACAACTTCCTACACTAATCTTGAGAGGAGGATAATACAAAAAATTATAGACCTCAAAAGTTACAAAAACTTAAACAAAAATAAACATAAGTATGATGCATACAACAACATAGTGATTTATGTTTGGAAAACCCTTTTGGGAGAAAAACCCCATACTCCAAAAGCCACCCAATATATTGTTCAAAAATATTAAAGATTGCAATATACTTGTAGAGAAAGCTTCTCACATGAGCATCACCAACTAGAGGTCTAGAGGAAACCCAATTGCTACCACTCTTAGAGTACATCACAACACACAACCATAATACAACGCCCTTATTAAATATGATTTCCTTCTAGGGAAAGTCAATCCAACAAAAATTGACCATTATATCTAATACCTAATGATGGTCCAAATTTATAATAATACAATATACATAAAAAATTTCTTTTAGGGGTGTGGCCCTTAGACCCCACTAGGGGGATGATCTACCCTCGAGCCCCTCATTGGGATACTCCTCTACATCCTCCCACGCTCATGTATCAATAGTATCTTATGAAACTAAAAGGTTGACACATTTTCCCAAGAAATATCTCACTTGTTGAGCACCTTGCAAGAGCAACGAGAGGGTGTATAAGCATCATCCTTAAATGCTATAGGCCAAAGGGACATAGTCTCTAAGCACCATATGAACTTCTCTGTACTCATAAGCTTAGTTAAATATTCAACAACATTCATCAATGTCTCTACCTTAACCAACTTCACACTACCATATTTGACCATATCTCTAACAAAATGATATTTTACATCAATGTGCTTGGTCTTGGCATAAAATATTGGGTTCTTAGCTAGACATTTTGTACTCTGACTATTGCAGTAAATTGTCACTATACCTTATTTTAGTCCAATATCTAAAAACAATCTCTTAAGAAAAATGACTTCTTTGCAAGCCTGAGTAGTAGCCATATACTCACCTTCAGTAGTGGACAAAGAAACCACATCTTGTTGTTTACTCATCCAACTAATTGCACCACCAAATAAACACATATGCAATAGTGGATAGTCTACTATCAACATCACTTGCCCAATCCAAATCCACATAGCCATGATTATTAAGGGAAATATCATCTTCATTCAAATAAATATGATAACAGAAGGAATATTATGGGATACTGTAGAAATATTTGAAGACTCTTTTGATTGCATCCTAATGAACTCTACCAAGATTAGACATAGACCTAGAAAGAACTCCCACTACTTAGGCAATGTCTAGTCTAGTAAAAACCATAGCATACATCAAGCTTCAAATTACACTTTGGTAAGGTACTCTACGTGCACTCATGCATTCCATCTCTGATGAGGATCTTGGACAATCTAAAATAGATAACTTTGTTCCAAAAAAAGGAACACACAATGTTCTACAATCTTGTATATCAAACCTCTGTAACATTGAATTGACATACTTTGGCCAAGCCATAGCTTTCTATTCACTATATCTCTTTTACTTTCCATCCTAAGAATGTTTCTAGTTGCACCAAGGTCTTTCATTTCAAATTTAGTAGCAAGTTGAGATTTTAGTTTTGAAAGCATACCTTTCCCTTTACCAATAAATAACATATCATCAACATATAATGCAATTAATAGGAAATGATCACCATTAGTTTATAATAAACTTGATGATGTGATTTAGAATGTTGAAATTCTAAACTTAACATATATGTATCAAATTTTTGGTACAACATCTTAGGACTCTATTTTAGGCCATACAAAGATTTCATCAATTTTCAAATCAATTTAATTTTACCTTTAACCACGTATTTCTTTGGTTGTGTCATATAAATATCCTCCTCCAAGTCATTATGAAGGAAAACATTTTTCACATCCATTTGCTCAACCTCTAAATCAGAAGAAGGAGCAATAGAAAGAAAAAATCTAACGAATGTCATTTTTACCATAAGAGAAAATATATCACCATAATCAACACCCTCAACTTGAGAGTAACCTTTTGCAACCAACCTTTCTCCCCCCCATGATCCCTGCGGTCATGTATCAACAATACCTTATGTAATTACAAGTTTGAGACATATTTCCCCAACAGTTGGCTCTATTTTTATCTTATTTGAAACATCATTATTCTAGCATTATTTTGAAGAGGGGAAAAATGTAGACATATAAATTGACCATAAGTTTAGTCAATTTATCCTACCATTTCATCTAAACCCTTCTAGATTTGTGTTAATTAAATAATACCTTTGTCATTTAATTAATGTTGTCAATTTACCTCTAATTCTTCTAAGGTCCTAAGGTAATTAATTGATCAATTAATTTCCTTACCTTTTATCCCTTTTCTTCTCTAAATTAAATAAATACCCTTATTTAATTTACTCACTCAATTCCTCTCACATGATTTAAATAATACCATTCAATTCTATTTTCTCTCACCCCTTGTTGCATCGTCCATAATTTTCCACTATCCTCTAATCCTAATTTTAGTCCACCTCCTAATCATGGGTATGTGCAGGATCATGATGGGCCAAAAAGTGGCGATATGATGGGTATGTGTAGGGTATGTGGCTGACGACTTTTTTTTTACCCAAAATTGATGAAACGAAAAGGGTTTTTAAAGGAAATTCTCAAATTTCCACCAATATAAATTATGCTTTACTTTGAATTTAATAAATAATTATTATTCATTTTCTATTTCAATTACGACCAAAGTCCTGATTGATAGGTTGATTGAAAAACATATATAGCTTTCAAACAATATCACATTTTTTGAATATGAAACATGCATCACATTCTATGCTTTGTATACTATAGGATTAAGAAAAATGAATTTCATGAAGTTTTGACCAAGTTAAGGTGGTCAAACATATGAGTTTTTATATTTTTTAAAAGTTGTAATAAAAAAATCATAATTAATTAGTCACTTGGAAAAAAATTACAAACAAATATGCATCCAATTGGTACATGAGTCCTCTTCTTATATCTAAAATATTATAAAAAAATATTATCATTTTATTGTTGTTAGGGTGGTCAAACAGACACCTACTTCTTATTTTTTTCCCTAAAATTTAAGTACTACTGCATTGAAATTGCAAATTTTCACCAAATATATATATATTTTTAAATAAACCTAGTAGTTTAGAAACTATATTCAATTTTCTATAGATTATATTCCTACATATTTTTTAAATAATATAGATAACTTATTGAAATTTTTACTTCAAGTTTCCTAACTCTATTTTTTTGAATTTTTTGCCACTTAAGGGCCTACTTTTCCATGATGATCCTGAACATACCCTCATGTGCACACTTTTAGTCAAATATAAAGAGGTGTCACATCCTCCAACTTTTCCCACTTGCATCCTAATCACCTACCCTTAAGCCTAATCCTCATCTAACCCATCCCCTAATCACTTGCATATTCCTAATCCCATGATTAGGAAATGGCTAATCCCTTTCCATTTATTTCATATCCCCTCACACACCTTCCTTCTTAAATTTTCCTCTTTTGGGAAAGACCCCATGTAGTTTGGGCACATGGATCTTTCTTCCAAAAGTACCCGTAATGAATTTGAAATTCCTTTATTCAACAATCTAAGACATGCAAGGCCTTTATGGACTTGATTCTCCCCACATACACATGATACCGTTTGAGGTATAATTTTTCTCTCAAGCCTCCACATGGTGACACTTGTTACCATTCTATGACTTGTGACATCATCTACCTAACATCTCTTCTCATGATGCCACTTGGAATATTTGCATGGGTTGATATGTCTCATGCAAACCTATCCCTTGATCTTCTCTCACTCAATCTTAGCCCTCCATCCATCTCTCCTCTCATCAAATACAAAAACATAACCTTTTTTTAGAATCTAACATCTTTGAGCAATTGGTAATGTTATACTGCAAAAAAAATTTCTAGCATACATCAAACCTAATCAAATCGAGGCAACCTATACATTGAGGGATTCATCATAATCAATTTTCATTAAATTCCTTAAAGGTTTGAGCTCTCTTATGCTATAAACTTGATGGTTGTTTGGCTATTTGTGGTGTTGGGTTTTTATCACACTTTCCCTTCATTTTAGGCACAATTTTTTTTGCACATAATTGAATACAACTATTTTAGTATGGATCAATAGAGACAGAACATATATCTAAATAAAAATCGTATAAATAGGACTGTCACTACAATTTAGACATAAAAAACCAAGACAATTGCAATGGTGCCCTAGTCCAATAATGTCATTTTTTGAAATTTTAAGTCTAGAATTGTACTACAATGTTTAAGTTTCTCAAACCATATAGGTTTAGGTTTGAGACCAAGAAAATTTATGGAAATGAAAGAAAACCTAATTTATTTATATACGACACATGGATGCATGAATTTTTATGCGTTACAACAATAAAATGAAGGAAATAAGTTCCAATTTCTACATAAATTGAAAATTTTAGAATGCAAAATGTTATAATTAACTGAATCTTCCTTGAAATATTAAAAATATAGCACTTTTTAAGATTATGAGATGCAAATATTAAAATTTTCTATGTATAACATAAAATGCACTTTGTGCAATGATACTTTCAAACAACCTAAAATTTTACTTAGATTTTAGAAAAATAGACATGCAAATCAGCAGCTTGTAAATGTAGGTACATTGGGTTCACCAAAATGAGGTGTAGGAAAAAAAGGATCTACGGTCTAAATCACACCCTTAATCTATAACATTAAGGGGACCAAATTTGATCATAAAATAACACTTGGTTGCTATCCTCAAGAAAGAGCAAGAATGACTGATTAGGGATTTGGTCCCATTTTGAGGGGTTTTGATGAAGATTTACATTGATTTGAATATATTTTGTTTCACGTATATGCAATTGGTGTTGTCATTGATGTCAACAAGCTTTCGTGTTGTCATTAGTATCAATTGTTTGAGAAGGAGATTGTTGCAAGAGTGTGAGTAGTTGATATTTAGTTGATGTTGTCTCTGATGATGTTTTGATTATTTACATTATGTTGTCATTAGTAAGCTACTAGTGTCAACCTAAATGTTTCTTTGATAAGCTTCTTTCTATTCATGTATGGTTGAGTTGTTATGTTGCAATTGTCTCAGTGGTGATGAGAAAGTGTTGAAGATGTTGAGAATGTGTCTCTAGTGCTTTGTTTCCAAGTGCTTTTGAGAAAATTGAAATAAAAAGAGGAATCAGTGTGTTGTAGTGGTTTTTTGTATTATAGAGTAGCATTTTGGTTTTGCTTCGTATTTCTTATGTTGAAGATCTTCTTGTGTGGTTTGGATATGTTGATCAAAGGTGTTGAGAGTTGTTGCATCCAAAATTTGGTGTGTTGGATTGTTGTGCAAAGGGAGTTGTGTTCACTAGTGTGTGAATTGTATATTGCAGAGGTGTCTTAGAGAAATGGTTTTGATCCACATTTCTCCGTAGATTGGTTTAATGTCTTGCAGATCTATAAGGGTGCTGATAATGTTTGTATTTTTCTTTAGTTGATGTTTTTTGAGGTTTGGTGCTCCAAAAGTCAATTTCTTAAGTTACAATGTATGAAAGAAATGCCTGAGTGTACTAGGTGTGTAAATTCTTTAGATGAAATTTGTTGCGAAGGAATTTTTTGAATTTCTCATTTGCATTTAGATGGATTTCTCATTGTAACACTCTTCTATATCTTATTTTTGATTTTGATAGTGAGTCTTTCTTTCTTATAGGAAGTAAGCCCTCCTGCAGTGAACCCTCTATAATCAGTGTTGATATTACTTTACATTTAGAGCTAATACTTACTGTGGTTTTTCCCTTCTTAGGTTTTACATGTAAATCTAGTGTTTCTTTTGCATGATGTTGATTTGAATCTATTTTTGTTATCTACTTTAATGATAAATCATTATAATAGACTAAGTGTTAATTGAATTAATGTGGATATGAATGTTTGTGAGGGTTTTTATGTTTTAAGGTACAAATGATTCATCCCCCCTCTTAGTTGTCTTGGGAATTCAACAATTGGTGTTAGAGAAAGGTCCTTGGAAGAAAGCTTAACCGCTTGAGGTAGATCTAGGATGGCACACAAGAAAGATGTTCCTCCATTTGATGGATCAGATTATGCATTCAAGAAGACAAGGATGGAAGGCATTCTAGTTTCTCTTAGATTTGAAATCTAGAAGTCTATTGAAACTAGATATACTATACCTATAAATGGTCTGAGCATGGGTGATGAAATCAATGCTTATGAAAAAAATGGTAAAGCAAGGTGTGTTCTCTTAAGTGGTCTTGATAATTCTAAATTAGTGAAATTTATGAATGTAAAAACTACTAGAGAGTTTGGATAAAGTTAAAAAACATTTATGAAGGATATGACAATGTCAAACAAGCTAAGATGTAGAACTTGAAGATCTTATTTGAGAACTTGTGGATGTCTAAAGATGAAAACATTATAAGCTACATGTAGAAGGTGGATGAAGTTGTCAGTTCCCCCAGATGTCTTGGTGGAAAACTTAAAGAACAAGAAGTGGTAAAGAAGGTACTTAGAAATCTTCCTAAATCTTATAGTCATAAATTTTATTTTATTGAGGAATCTCAAGATTTGAGTAGTTATACTAGAGATTAGTTGTATGGCTCCTTAATTGATTTTGAAATGAGATAATTTGGTCCAATCAATGCAAAATTTGAGACTACTTTTAAGGCTGGTAAATCAGAGAAGTATGTGTAATCAGATGAGGAGGATCTTGATGATGTGTAAGCTAACTATGTGAGAAGAATGAAATTTTTTATTAGAAAGTACATAAGTAAGCTACATTTCAAATGTTTCAATTGTGGAAAGATAGGTCATTATGCTTGAAGATGTCTAAATAGAGTTTTGAATGATAAAAATAAGGAGAAAAAAGGTAAGATGATTAAGAAAAGTTATTATGTTAGAGAAGATTTCAACATATCTGATGATGAATCTGGTTATGGGGATGATGAGGATGGTGAATGCTTATTCGTGGCTTTAAAATATGAAACTAATTATGCTAACTCTAAGAGATGTGTGAAGGAAAGTGCTCTAGTAGGAAAGTACTAATATTGGGGGCACTTTGGTGTCTATTTTTCAAGCTAGATAGGAGAAGAACTACTAGAGCATTTGTAGTGGATGCTCTAATCATATGACCGAAGGAAAGATTAAGTTTGTTAAAGTTGAAAAATATGGAGGACTAGTTAGGCTTGGTGATGATACATGTGCTAAGATATGTGAAAATGGTTTAATTAGTTTTGATGGAAATAAAAATATAGATGATACTCTTTAAGTTAAGGGTTTAAGACATAACCTCTTAAGTGTTGGATAAATGTGTAGTAGAGTATACAATATTATGTTTTACGATGATGGTTGTGAGATCAAAAAGGGATCCAAAACTATGGTTGCTACTAGAAGAAGGATAGATGGAAATTTTTTATAATCTCAAAGGTGTTGATGGTTATTATTTCATGACTCAAATTAGTGAGAGTAGTTTATGACATAGAAGATTCATATGTCACATCAATTTTGGTAGCCTAGTGAGAATAAGTTTAGTTCAAGTTGTGAGATATCTGCCAAAGATTATAAAGCCTATCAATGTTATTTGTAAGGAATGCCAGGTTGGAAAGCAAGCAAGAAGAAGTTTCAAATTAAAAAAAAAATCTTCTACTAGACTGTTGGAGTTGGTGCATACAAATATTTGTGGTCATACTAGAGTAAAATATCTTCAAGGTGATAGGTATTTCATGCTATTAATTGATGATTATTCTAGAATGATATGGGTTACTTTTCTCAAAGAAAAATCAAAAGCTCTAGATAAGTTTAAAGCATTCAAATTTATGGTTGAGAATGAAATGGATATATGAAAATAAAATTCTTGAGGTCTGACAAGGTGGAGATTTCACCTCCAATGAGTTTAATATCTTTCATGAGAATCATGGAATAAAGATGAATTTATCTACCCTTGGGACTCCTTAGTAGAATGGAGTGGTTGAAAGAAAGAATAGGATTGTTCAAGAAGCTGCAAGGAAAATGATGAAAGAAGCAAGTCTACTAGAAGTCTACTAGAGAGAAGCAATTCATATTATTTTTTACATAATTAACAGAGTGCAAGCATGAGTAAACAACACAAAGACTACCAATGAGATATGGTATGGAAGCAAATTCTATATCAGAAGAGATGAAGAAAACTTAGAAAAGTTTGATGCAAGGTTTGATGAAGGTATCTTCCTTGGATATTCTACTAGAAGCAAAGCTTATTGGTGCTACAACAAGAGGCTAATAAATATTGATGAGAGTGCAAGTGTCAAGGTTGATGAATACCTACATATTAATTTAGTGGTGATAGATGGATATGAATCAGATGAGTTTTCTTGTATAGAAGAAGAAAAAGCTAAGGAAAAGTAAGTGTAGATTGAAGAGGAAGAAACTATGGAAAGGATTCCTAAAAATCCTAAGTATGTGTAGAAGAATCATTATGAAGAATAGATCATTGGTGATAAGAGAAAAGGTATATTGACAAGAAGGAAAGTTGCTAAAGAGTAGGTAAATCTATGTTTACTTTCTAAAGTTGATCCCAAAAAAATGATTGAAGCATGTAAGGATAAGTATTGGATCAAGGCTATGGAAGAACTAATGTAGATATAGAAGAATCAAAATTGGGAGATTGTACCAAGACTAAAACATAAGAATGTGATTGGAACTAAGTGGGTATTTTGGAACAAACTAAATGAGAGTGGAGAAGTGGTAAGAAAAAAGAAAAGGCTTGTGTGTAAAGGCTACTGACAAGTAGAAGGAATAGACTTTGAGGAGACATTCTCTCTGGTAGCAAGAATGAAAGTTGTTAGGATGTTTCTGGATTTTGTAGCACATAAGGATTTCAAAGTTTATCAAATGGATGTGAAGTCTGCTCTCTTGAATGGAGAATTGGAAGAAGAAATATACATAGACCAACTAGAAGGATTTTAGTTATCAGATAAACTAAATATGGCTTGTAGATTGAAGAAGGAATTGTTTGGATTGAAGCAAGCTCCCAGAGCTTGGTATGCAAGGTTAGATAGGTACTTGCTATACCAAGGATTCAATAAAGGTACCACAAAAATCAATCTTTACTTCAAAGCTGAAAAAAATAAAATTTTGATTCTGGTTGTGTATGTTGATGACATAAGTTTTGGAGGAAATGAAGCTATTTGTAAGAAATTTGTAGAAGAGATGCATAAAGAATTTGAAATGTTAATATTTTTGGAGATGAACTTCTTCCTTGGGCTATAAATCAATCAGACAAATAAAGGTATTTTCATTTCACAATCAAAGTATGTCAAGGAAATGTTGAAGAAGTTTGGAATAAAAGATTCTAAACTAGTCTGTACCCCTATGGTTATTGGTTGCAAGATGAGCAAGAATGATGAATCTCCTAAGGCTGATTAGAGGAAGTATATATCAATGATTGGAGGATTTATATATCTAACTACTACTAGACCAGATATCATGCATGTAGTTTGTCTTGTGGCTACATTTCCAGAAGATCCTAGAGGGTCACATGTTGTAGCAGTGAAGATGATATTCAGATATTTGAAGGGCACTCTTGATCATGGCTTATGGTATCCAAAGGATAATGACTTTACTCTAAGTGCTTAATTACATAGGTGTAGATTGGGTTGGTTGTGTAGATGAAAGGAAAACTATAAGTGGTGGTGCATTCTTTCTTGGATGCAGATTGGTGTCATGGCTAAGCAATAAACAAGATTTAGTGTCTTTATCTACTATAGAGGAAAAATGCATTGCAACAACATCTTGTTGGAAACAAGTGATGTGGATGAGGAAAACATTAAAGTATATCAGAGTGGTATATGATGAACCAATTTCCATTTTTTGTTATAATACAAGTGCTATCAATATATCAAAGAATTTGGTAATGCATTCAAGGAAAAAAAATATCTTAATCTGGTATCACTTTTTGAAATAGATGGTTGTAGAGAATAAAGTGAAGCTTGAATATGTGCCTACAAAGGATCAGGTTGTTGATATATTTACTAAGGCTCTTCCTAAGGATACTTTTGAGTATCTTTAAGAGAAGTTGGGGGTTATTGCCCCTCCTTTGAACTAGATGCATAATAAGATGAATTTGTCTCATGGATCTCAAGATTCATTCTCTAGTTTGGAATGATGTTGGTGGCTACCTCTCAGGGGGGTAGTTAGTGGAATTATTAGTTGTTGCAATCAAGATGAGTGAGTTTTGTCATTGTGTAGTGGTTGTTGATTGATGCAGTATGGTGTGTGATCCTAAGGGGGAGTATACAAAGTAGTAAAGGAAAGGAAGTTGCAGAGAAGTATAGGGATGTTTGATACCAATGGGAGAGATATAAATCTATTTCCCTATGCCATTGATGTCAAAGGGGGACAATGAGCCATGTGAAAAAAGGAGAGGAGTAATTCTTTACTTGTGTAAGGAGGAAAAAATAGATAATAAGTTGGTATGGATCAGAATATTGAGGATCAAAGCTATTATGTTTGTTGTTGATGGTTTTTCACATCATGTGTTGCCATCAATGATAAAGTGCGAGATTTTTGCAAGCATGTACAGTTGGTTTTGTCATTGATGTCAACAAGCTTTGGTGTTGGAATTGGTGTCAACTATATGAGAAGTAGATTATTGCAAGCATGTGAGTTGTTGCATGAGATTAAGCAGTTGGTATTTAGTTGATGTTGTCTCTGATGATGCTTTGATTAGTTGCATTATGTTTTCATTAGCAAGCTACTAGTGTCGGCCTCTAGTGTTTCTTTGATAAGTTTCTATCTATGGATGTATTATTGAGTTGCTATATTGTAGTTGGCTTAGTGGTGAAGAGGAAGTGACAAAGATGTTGAGGATGTGTCTTTGGTGCTTGGTTTCCAAGTGATTTTGAGAAAATTTAAATAAAAATAGGAAACATTATGTTGTAGTGGTGTTTTGTGTTGCATAATAGCATTCTAGTTTCACTATGCATTTCTTCTATGTTGAAGATCTACTTGTTTGGTTTGGATATGTTGATTAGAGGTGTTTAGAGGTGTTGCATCTAGAATTTGGTATGCCAAATCATTGTGCAAAGGAAGTTGTGTTCACCAATGGGTGAACTATGTATTGCAGAGGCATCTCAGAGAAATGATTTTTCTTTGCATTTCTTCACAGAGTGATTTAAGGTCTCGTGGATTTGGGAGGGTTCTTATAGTGTTTGTATCTTTCTTTAGTTGACATTGTTTGAGGTTTGGTGCTCTAAAAGTAAGTTACTTGAGATACAATGTATGGAAGGAATTTTTGAGTGTATTGGGTGTGTACATTCTTCAGGTGAAATTTGTTGCAACAAAGGAATTTGTTGGATTTCAAGATGTTTGTGGAATATTCCAAATTATGTTCAAGTGACATCTACTATTCGCAAGTTGTTTTTGGATCAAACAAAGTGTGTACTTAATTGCTTAATGTTGTTTACATGGGTTCAAATGATCTTGGGTGTTTTCACTAATTACAAATTTTCTTTGATGCTTGTGGAAGCAAGGGGTGATGTGGATGAGTGGATTTAGGTCTAAGTTAAGGTTTGTTGTGGTCCACCTTCATTCCTTTCCACCACAGGAATGTTTTGGTGCCAACCTAATTTGAATTTACATGATTGAGGTGCATAGCTGATCTTGGAGAATGTTTTCAAGGTTGAAGATGGTATAAATATGTGTTGAGTTATCGAGGGATGATAATATATATGTGTGTGATGTGAATGATGTGGATTGTAGAGTTGTAAGGTACAAATTTGTGAAGTACAATGTAAACTTTCATTTGTTAGATTACTAGATGCAGTGAGTAGAAGGTGTCTACAATTTTTAGTAAAACTACAAAATCCTTGGTGATGTAGTGGTGGAACTTTTTGTTGCATTGAGATGGATTTTTCAATGTAACACTCTTCTCTATCTTCTTTTCTATTCTAGATGTGAGCCTTTGGCAGTGAGCCTTTCTTTCTTTTGGGTAGTGAGCCCTTTGATAATGAGCCCTTTAGAATTGTTGTTCATATTACTTTATATTGTGAGCTAATCATCCCATGGTTTTTCCCTTCTTGGGGTTTCCATATAAATCTGGTGTTTCTTTGTGCATGATGTTGATTTGGTTCTATTTTTTTATTTTCTTTCATGATAAATCATTCTAATAGATTAAGGGTTAATTGAATCAATGTGGATCTAAATTTTTGTGAGGGTTTTAAAGTTTTAAGGTACAACTGATTCACCCCCCCTCTCAATTGTCTTGTGCATTCAAAATATTTTATGTGCATGATTTTGTAAAGGTAATCTAGGTCAACTATGCAACTACAAAAAGTTGATATAAATTTAGAATAACATAAGATTGTTTGATAGAAACTAGGAACAAAAAGGTAGACGATAGAGGAACCTAGCATTCAAATTAAAGCTTGAACTGACTAGTAAAGGGCATGGGAACCCTAGATTAGAAATTAGAGTTTCAAGAATCTCTAGATATGTATAAGTGTGTTATAGTCTATAGGTTCTTCCTTGCCAAACTCAACTTTAGAACTTCCTTTGTTGATGAATAATTTCTCTTGCCCTAATTTGATGAATGGGTTTTTGTGAATGCTTTATCTTGATGTCATGCCTTCAATCTTCTCCATATCCACTTTAGATCTACCACCTTCTAGAAAGAGAGGAGAATGTTTGTGTCGTATAGGGATTTGTCTATATCAAACCTTGTTTTATGTTTCCACCTCCACAACAACTATGATGATGTTTGATAAAAAATGCTTACCCTAGGTTAGATAGAGGAAAATAGATATTTAAATTAATGATAGTTAAAAAGTGTTGTAACTTACCATTCAAATCTACTTTTTTTCATGGACTAAAGTCATGTCACATGTCTCATGCAAGGTGAAATTGGTACTTGATTGAATATCCTGCAAGTGTTAGTATTCACAATCCACAATCCCATGCCTCCAATATGTAGAAAATTCAAAACTAAGAAACCATCACATAGTATCCAAAGCTATGAGCTATGACAAAAATTCAATGACCCTTTGGTCATGGTTAAGTATCTTAGAATATTATGTAACTCCTCTCACATGTATCTTGCACCTTTATTATGCATCACAGATGTCCAAAACTATGTCATAATGCCCAACTTGACCAAGATCTCAATATTAGGTGCTTCATAAGGGCATCCAATATTTGTCATAAGCAAAAAATTAGAAAGATACATTGTAGTCCCTAATTTTGTCATATGAGTTTAGTAAGGAAATTGTTGTGAGGAAAGAATACTCTGGCATTGTATCTCCTCATTCAGCATGGCATCTCTGCACGATGTGAAGACCCGCTTTGAAGGAGTAAACACTGCAAACATCGATGAGTTAATCGAGACCATCAAAACCCTTTTGAAGGGAAAAGTGGCTGAAAAGGTATATCCAGGCATTTTAAAAACTATATTTGTGAAAAAAACTTTATATGGTTAGATTTTCTTCGCGTCCTACTATTTTGCAATGGGTTCGTATTAACTTCTTAGTTTCTGGATTAGATCATATAAATTCATATTTCACGATCCTTTATCAGAACGAATTCAGTTTAAAAAAATGTTAAACGAAAAATTGGTTTCCATGATCTGATCATGAAACTAAGAGGTTTATATATCCTGAACTGTTAATGGCTTGTATGTTCATTTTTTCAAAAAGTAACAAAAAATCAGGAATTTCAGTTCAGGACTCGGTGTTGAGATCTGCCCATCATATCATTCACGCAAAACTGTAGTTAATAATGGGAATATTTTAAATGAGAAAACAATAATATTGATCTGTGGTTCGTGAGCATTGATACGACTTTCATTTTATCTATTGCATATTTTTACTGTTATGAATTGGCATCCAACACAAAGATGCCATCCAAGTGGAATTCGTTCATCGAAAGCGGTGCCACATTTTTATCTTTTGTCAATCAGCAGAAGGAAAGATTTGGTGAAACGGTAAAGTAAATGTTAAACTTTATATCTTGTTCACAGAATACCCAGATCTGACTTCATTAAGTAACAATTTTCATTTGGAGTTTTTTTTTACCCCTTTGGCTTCACAGGTAGATCTGTTCAAATCTGGTGGCCAAGTATTAGGTGTTATTTCAGGCATACTTGAAGAAGTAGGAAAAACTCATTGGGCAGTTGCAGGGCTGTCCTTGATAGGGCATTTGCTCACAAAAATAGTTCAAATGTCAGACAACCATAATGAATGTTTGCAGCTCTTGCAATATATGGTTGATCTTGCCGACCATATCAATAAATTAAGAAGCCTAGTCCGACAGGAAACGGAGAAGCTAAAAAGTGCACTTGTAATAATTGTTAAGGGATCCATGCTCTGCGCTAAACAGCTATATTCTAAAAAGCTTTTCAGATTGAAATACAGATTCCACATTTTTAGAATATTCTTCTCTTTGTCATGGTTAAATTTCTTATGTTTCAAGGGCAAGTGACTTTTATCGTTACAAGTCGTCAACATCTTTGTGGTCTTATTTAGGAGTTTTATGTTGCAGGTTTCTGAAAAGTTCCCTAGACTCGAAGAATTTGAGCAGCCTCCGCTCAGAAATAAACATTCTCTATCCAGACCTTCAGTTGACAGCTGTAATAGCAATATTACAGCAGCAGGCCGAAAGATTACCTATGGGGAAGCCAGATTATCCAGCTGATGCAGGTATCTATAAATAAAACCTTGTTGTCCTGCATTTTTGGTTTTCAACGTTTGCATTTACATTCCGATGGAATAGATATCGACTAGTAATGATTGTTGGTGCATGATTTTATGTGAGATCAATGTGATTTCTCTTCGTAATTTGGTGAAACACCATTTTCTATGATAATTGCTGGGATACATATAACAATGCAAAGTCCTAACAAATTAGTGAGAATTGTTCAATAGGACGACCTTTTTTTTATTTTAGCATTTATTCATCTTAATAAGTAGAAAAACTTAGGTACTCAAGGTAAGGGCTGTTGGGCAGCTGAGTCGGGTCACGGGACACCCTGTTGTATCAAAAAAAGATAGAAAAACTTAACAAATAAGATATTAAATCAGTATAGATATTTTAAATGCTTTTATCTCAATTTTGAATTATTTTTGGACTTTTATTTTGGAATTATTTTATTTAGTATTTACATGAAGGCATAAATTTGGTAGGGTTTGTGCATTTAAAGTATTCAGGTATTGCGTGGATGCGACAGAATGTGGACTTTGTTAACATACTCACACCATTACGCTAGACCCCTTACGACCATTGTAGAATGCCTATTGACATTAGTTAAAAGAAACATTGTAAATAGAATAGGTAAATTTTGTCCCCCTAAAATCAAATTTATATAGAAGTGACATAAAAAATAAAAATAAAAATTAGATCACCATAACTATTCAACACATTATACAAGTTGAACCATTCATAACATATTTATGTATGTAATTGTACTTATTCCAAAAATTAATACTTTAGTCATTAATAGTTAAGACAACACACAATATACAAGTTTAAGATTCTTTAGTGAGCCAATGCTCTAACTTAAATACACAAAAATTATGGTGACTTAGCTTTCTATTTTTAATTAAAGAAATTTATAGTTAATGTAGTTTTTCAAAAATATCATGTAATTATATAAGTATATATTTAAAATTAATTTGTAAAGCATCTTAATATCCTTTTTCGTTGATGTTTTGAAAATTCAAGCAAATCTTGTATGAATCTTCACATGATCTATTGGAAAATTTCACTTAATCCTTTATTCTTTTGTATGTTACCACATGAGTTGACTGAATTTTATTATATTTTAAAATTTGGGGTGCCATGTTTCACTATTTATATTATTTGTAGCATTCTAGTAGCAAATATCTTTATCTTTTTGTATTTCTTCAAATAATTTTACTTTCATTATTTATAACCTAACAAACCAATGGGTCATTAGGTTAGTTGCTACCAAATCAAGAGGAATGGTTCACGAACATTATTTATTTGACTATCTCATTGAAGACCCTAAGTGAGGATCTTGTTGTCACATAGAATTTTCCCATGTTCCTTTCTCTTTTAGATTGATTTTTATCATTTAACATGTATTGACACTTATAGTTATGACTCTATAAAATTTAGAGAACAAAAAAGTGCCTAGAACCCTAGAGAAATATAACATAGGATGATGCCTTGAAACTTATGATTAGCTAGTGGATAATAGTGGACAATTTATATGGGAGGACAACCCATTTTACTTATTTAGTCTTTGCTTAACTCAAGGGGTCATTCTTTGAGGTCAACCATGAGATATTGGAAGATAAATAACTTAATACTAATTGCGTTGAACCCAAACCATTTCCTATTGCATTAGATGACTCTAGAGATGATTGATAAACTCCAATGCTAGTTTATAATGTAACTTTTTTCAAGTGGACAAGGAAACTCTATATGTAATCTAGATATGATGATTTTTTAAAATTATGATTGTAAATGTAATAATTTAATGTCCTCTAGTATATTTCTAATTTTATTTTTTTTTTAATTTTTATTTTGTGAGCATAAAAAACTTGTAAATTTTTTAGAACAACTAATCCTATCACTAATATGAGTGAATTTTTAGTGTATAGGCTAAGTAATTTGAGGTAAAAAATATAAATAACTAGTTCCTTAATCTAAGTTTAGGCTACAAAGTTGACATTCATAAGTGAAAGATATATGGATGAGTAAAGAGAGTGTTAACTAGTTTAAAAGGAACTTGTTAGAGCCCAATACAAATTTGAAAATTATTTCTTCCTTAATGACCATATTCATCCTGTAAAATAATTAATCTAAGATAAATTATCTTATAGTTTTATGCTTTCTTTTCCTACAAATGTGTTTGTATATATATCTATCTCATGTTCTTGAAGATGTGCTTGAAAAATATTTCTTCCTTCATGACCATATTCACCCTATAAAATAATTAATCCAAGATAAATTATCTTATAGTTTTATGCTTTCTTGTATTGCAATGTGTTTGAGGCTCTCTCTATTCCTACTAGTGCTTTTTCCATATTTTGGTTTGAGCTTCATGACCATCCATGGTGTTCCACAACCCTTTTTCCTAACCCTTTCCATTATTATGAACACCATTCACCTATATGTTTGCTCTAATATGAAAGTTGAGTGCATATTATTTGTAAGTTTTCCTTAATTATGTCAAATAAAGAAGGATAAATATTCTTTGTATTTCATCCATCTAGTTGTTAAAATAAGTTATTTATCCCACATGTATGGCATAGTACTATTTACCATTAACAAAACTCAATGTACACAATCCTAAGTAAATGAATCTTATAAATTTGTAATTGGAGTATAAGATATATTTGGAGGTTTCCCCCTCAAAGTAGCACTCCAAAGTTAATTAAAGCATTTGTTTACTCTCATTTCTATATTACACTTTGTTTGTCTTAGGTTTTTTTTAGATTCATTAAAACCATTTTTGTTTCCATGGAGAAATTCATAAATTTCTTAACACCCTTATT
>VDFB02083861.1:0-23719 GCA_007258455.2 Sequoia sempervirens
TCAGTATTCATTTATTTAACAAACATATGAAAATCATGATTTGCATTCATCATCTTATTTACCCGTGAAGGTAAAAATAACTCAGTAACAATAAGACAAGGTGTAGAAATTATCACGATTTCATGATAGCTTGGTTACACATTTCAGTGGGAGATTTTAATAGTGATGGTTTGGTGATGTGTTATTGATTCATTATATTTTATGGTAGTTGTATTTTATTGGCTTGGAGATCATGGTTTTACTCTACCCTTTCAGAGCTATTGGTGTTTAGTTCCTTAATCGTGTTGGGGTCACAAATGATCTTTAGTTAGGATATGTTCATCATGATTCCATGTGTATCTTGTTATCATAATTTAATGACATCTTTTGGAAGTGATGAGGATTCATCATTTGGTGATGGATGATATTTTTCAATAGTTTTTGGTGTCATGGAAGGGCTCTTAGATCATATTTCTTATACATAGTGAGAGTTCATTGACATCTTGGGTTTTATTGAGAGGATATGGTTATCTTCATGTGTTTTGGATATTTTGACATCTTGGTACCATGGAAGACTCTTGGAAGTCGAAGAGGTGTTGATTTTATGACTTGTTAACTTTAAGAGGTGGTCCTTTTTTAAAAGGGTGTTGTTATTATGTTATGATGTACTCTTGATTCCAGATTAGAGTGTTGGCATGATATAGGTTCTCTTAGGAGCATGATATGTTCATTGGAGCATATGATCTTCTATCAATGAGATGTTAGATCATGATGTCATGATGTGTTCTTGATTCTCAAGATTGGAGCTTTGATAGTGGTCTTGGTGGTTCTCTTGGTATTGAGTACATTGGTCATTTTCTTGGGAGCTTCATGAGAGTGTTGTGTTGCATTTAAATCTTAGCATGGATTGATCGATTGCAAGTACTCATGGATAATTGGAGACTTGGGTGAAGCTAGAGTTCTCTTGGGTTTAGATACATTTTTTGAGATGGTTACTCTTTAGAGGTTTCAATAGGAAGTTTGAGGATCTTTCACCTAGATATGAATGTGAGTTCATGATGGACCTATAGAGGAGATTATTCTTGGAGAGATTCATGATGACTTGGTTATTTTGGAGGAGAATTCTTATTCCCCACTCTTGGTCTACTAAAAAAATAATCATCTAAGAGGTATTTTTTCATTCTTTTTTTCAAATTCATTATATTTTATGTTTTGTCTTATCATAGATATGGATCTTGAGCTATGGTTAGACAAGTTCCAGAGGATTCATTTGAGGTATGATTGACATGTTTTTCTCCTTATCTATATTAGTTCATTTTTTATGTCATTCATTGATGAGTTTAGGGGATTTTATTGGGCTGATTTCTTGATATGGGAATGGATTTGAGTTAAATCTTCCTTGTTTTGAGAGACTTGCATCATCTTGGAGATTTAATGGTTGGGTTTTATTGAGGCATTTTTTTTGTGGTTGTGAAGGAGATCATACTTGTCACAACTTAGCATAAGAATATCCTACATGCTTTGATTTGTAGGTTCTCTCTTTGGTCTTGTTCTTCTTGGATGTTTATATTCGCATGACATTGGATTTAAGGTTTATGTGAAGCCATGGTTATCACTATGTTTTTGGTCATGTTTTTCTCATTGTTCTTTGGTGACAATATGAAGGTTCCTTGATCTCTTTAGTTTGTTGAGTGTGGAGAACTTTGGAGAGCGATGGAGAGTAATGGTGATAGTTTTATTACAACATATTTTTTTACAAGTTTTGCATATCTTTGTGGATTTTCCTTGGTACTGAATGATATTGGTTGCACCTTCTATGTGATGGTATTGGTAGACTTTGTATGTCATTTTTATTTTCATATTTGACTTACCCATGCAATGGGAGTTCTTAGGTGTGTATGTTCTTCATTGATAGGTTTGGCAATTGGAGCTTGTGATTGTAGTTTGTGGGTTGGATATGTTGTTTGTATGAGTTTTATTGATGTTTGGATACCTTGGAGGTATGGATGATTGGATGTATTAACATTTTTTGTGGTTGTTATTTCTAGTCATGTGGGATCTCTTTATTATGATAGGAACTTGGAGCCTTCGTTATCACTTGGATTTAATGCTTGTGTTATTTGGATTGGTGCATCTTCACCTTGGATTGTTTCTCTTCTTCCAAGGTGGCATGTTGGAGGATGAGGTGATTTCTTGTTTGATATTGTGGACATATTGGATGTTATTGCAATTATCTTGATGGATCACAAGAGCATGCTAGAGATTCATGTGGTTTCATGTATGACTATGATGATGTATTTCATTGATTGATCCTTATGCAATAAATACAACAAGTGGGAGAATGTTAGGAATATGTGTTGTACGTGCATTTCATAACATTGATAATTTTAATTATGTAAAATAAATATTTATTTGTTGTGCATCCTAAGGGATGTGTTTAGCCACATTAAATATTTATTAGGTCCACTTGTAAATTTGTATGCAACATTGGGATAGATATTTCATGTGTGGGTTGCACATAGGAAAATATTTAACGTTGGGAAACTAATTCCAAAAAAAATCTGGGGTCAAAATTTTTGTGTACTTGTGGTTTTGATTCACATGGTTTTACCTAACCACTTGGTTGTATTTGTGTGAGATTAAGTCTATAAACGAAAGCACATGTTTAGTGGTTGAGGTTGGTTGTTGGTGGTTTTGGCTTGGCTATCATTGTACCGAATCTTATTTTGAAGAGTGCATATGTGAATCATGGCATGGGATGCATGAATTCATGCTTGGACACAAGAAGGATGCATTGCAGGAGCTTGATGTTTCAAAAGTTTTCATGGAGACTTTGTAAGTGTATTGTAGTATTAAATTGTTGAATAATACATTAAGTGTGGATGCTTTTGCAGATTGAGTTTTTCCCTCTTGAGGGTTTTCCCATAGTATATCTTGTGTTATCTTGTGATATGTCTTTGATCTTTGCATAAGGTTATTTTGTATACTTACATGCATGCTTTTCTCTCATGGGGTTATGTAGGAAATGGATTTTTCATCCTATATGACTTTTCCTAACATTTTAAGTGATGGAAAATTTAGATTTTGATCAATGTAAATGGATTTAATAGCTAGGATCAAATAGACAAGGATTAAGGATGATGTGTGTTTCAATATTAGAAGAAATGATAATGGGGATTAATTAGTCTTAATTATTTAACTAACCAAAGGTTAATTAATTAATTAAACTAGAGGATTTAATAGATAAGGTAAAATTTAATCAAATAAATATAAATTTATTTAATTGATGGTGAGGGCTAATGGTAAAGGATGAATGAATTAAGTAATTAATTAATAATTATTTATTTAATTAATGGCTAGGATAGGGTAAAGTTAAATGTGGTCGAGTATGGATAAATTTAGGTGTCAACATTTTTCCCCTCTTTGATATGTAATCATGACTAGAAGAAGTGGCATAATCTCAAAGAAGATTAAAATATAGTGGATAGAAATGGATGACTAATGGAAAGATTCTCTAGTCATTGAAAGGATGACGAGGGATGACAAGGAGGGAGTTTAGTATGATCCATCGAGAGGATAGGTAGGTTCAAATAACATGGGGGTATTCTCCAAATGGATGGGAGGACTAGTTGTTAAGGACAAAAAATGATCTAGAAAAAGGGATGAAGGGAAGGATGTGGATAAGAAGAAGGGTAGGAATAATGGGATGGAGAGATGGGAGGATGAAGAGATGAATGAAAGTCATGTTTCCATGGTATAAACAACCTTGATTTGATATTGTACTTGATGTTATGCACCAAGGTATAAGAAACCAAGGTGACAATGCACCAAGCATGTGAGTAAAATGTTAAATATAAAAATATGCCTTATGTTACCATGATATGAAAGATCATGATACTCCTATGAAAATATGATGTAAAGACCATGATAGATACAAACAATGATAAAACACACTAAAAAAATCATGCACAACAAGCCAAAAATAAACCAAGATTATGCCCCTAGTTAATATGAAAACCAATTGACTGATGAAGAAGAAGCTAGTAATGTTAATGATAAGAACAATGTATATCTCGAGATTGTGTTGTTAACAATAAGAAAAAAATGAGGATTGAGAATAATATCTCCCTATGATGATAATTAGATTAAAGTGGATTAATGGACTATCAATTGATTTGGGTCAAAAATGAATATTTTTAGATAAGGTGCTAAATTGCATGGACTATGATCAATTGCATTTGGATGGAGGGATGGACGGAGGATAAATGGATTGGATGATTGGGGACGAGGGAATATAGTGGAGATGATGGTTAGGATAGTGGAATGGATGGGAAAACTAAGATGTTATGATACAAAAACAAAAATATGTTAGCAATACAAAAGTGTTGATTTGATCATGGAAGTGCTAATTTTCCATCAAAGTGCTAAACTGTCAACATGGATGTAAAAAATCATAGAAATTTAAGAAAAATGATGGGGTTAGAAGATTAATCATGAAAAAATGAAGATAAGAAAATAAACAAGAGTGAAAACATAAATATTCTAATGAAATAATGGAATATTAAATACCTTGTTTTTTCTTTGCTCCTCCAATTGAGTAGAAGTGAATTGCATCCAATGCTCCACTTGATGTGCTCTTTGTGATGTGTGATGGATGGTGGAATGTGGTTTCTTAGAAAAATAATAACATGATGTTGAGATTAGGATCGATAGATCAAGAAAATGGTAGCATAATGATAGCATAAGAGGGGTGATGAAAATTGGAGGAGAGACCTCCAATTTATAGATTTTCCATCAGAAAAATCAATGGCCAAGATGCATTGTTCAATGGAAGGCTAGGATTTGAAGAAGATGAAGGTATGGATTGGAATCTTAGAAGTGTCACAAGAGGAAGGCAAGAGGGTTAATGAGGTGTAAGAGCTAGGCATGCTCACACATGTGTGAGCAAGATAAGTGTAAGAGATATCATAGAGGCTACATATATGTCAAGAGCATGCTCAAAAATGTGTGAGAAAGATGTAGGATGAGTAGGCATGCTCACACATTTCAGAGCATGAGGAGGATAGGGAAACTTGTCAAGTGATGATAAGTTTGGATTTTGATCCATACAGATGGATTTAATGGCTAGGATTAATTGGACTAGGATTGACGATGCTGTGGATTTAAATATTAGAGGAAATGGTATTGGGGATTAAATAGTCTTAATTATTTAAGTAATCAAAGATTAATTAATTAATTAAGTCAGAGGATTTGGGGGATAAGGTTAAACTAAATTAAATAAATATAAATTTACTTAATTAAAGATGAGTGGTAAATTGAAAGGATGAATTAATTAATTATTATTTATTTAATTAATGGCTAGAATAGGGTAAAGTCAAATGTGGTTGGATATGGATAAATTTAGGTGTACAATAATAATAATAATAAGTGTGCAAGTAGCATATTCTTTCATGGATTTTGTTCATGGTAGCCTCATATATGGATCCTATCACCACTTATTTCTAAAGATTTGGTCCAAATAATCAAATCCCCATTTGTCACCCTAGATCAAATTCATAGGTGCATAATTGACTTGGGCCATTTCCACAATTGTGGATCTAAATCTTAAGACGTTTAAAATTCAAATTAAATGTTGTGAAATTCCTTATACTAGGAATTGTGAGTTGATCTAACAATTTTTTTTTGGTTTTTATCTATTATATTATCTTTAAAGACATTTATTCATGTCCTTTAAATCATGTTAAAATATTAAAGTTATCTTGATTAAAGAACTTAAAGGATAATTAATTTTGCATTATCTACTTATGGAATTATCCTAGGCACCATTGCTCACTTCCCTATTGCCCTCAATATTTCACTTAGAGTCATAAAGCTAATCTAGTAGGGGTCTAGTTGAGGAGAAATCAAGCCTAGAAATGAAATAGGTTCCCCAAAGGTGTTTATAAACACCATTTTTCCATACTAAGATGCATTTATCAAAATATTGAGATGACTAAATTGTTCACATCTAGTGCAAAGAATAAAAATACCTAAGCTAGAGTTTGGAATAAGGGTGAAAAGGGCAAGATGTATAGGAGATCACCTTATCAATAATCATTTGCTTGGTGATGGAAACTAGAGGGAGGGTGATGATGGACCAATGGTGTTTATAAATACTTGTGGGGAACCTATTAAATTGTAAGGAACGTATGTTCTCAAATAGACTCCTAGCGGATTGCTCTATGACAAGTGAAATATTACTTGATAAGAAGTAAGCAATCAATGGTGCCTAAAATAATGTCACGAGTAGATAGTGTAGAATTGATTCCCATTTAAGCACTTTGATCTAGATAAATTTTAAGTTCTAACATGAATTTAAAGGAGTGAATGAATGTGGTGGAGGATTCTTCATTTTGTGGCAAAAATCAAATTCCTGATGCAACCGCTACTCCTGCTCCCACTCATCTTGATAAGATATAGTTATCTTCATGTGTTTTGGATATTTTGACATCTTGATACCATGGAAGACTCTTGGAAGTTGGAGAGGTGTTGATTTTATGACTTGTTAACTTTAAAAGGTGATCCTTGTTTAATAAGATATTATTTTATGATGTACTCTTAATTATGAATTAGAGTGTTGGCATGATATAGGTGCTCTTAGGAGCATGATATGTTCATTGGAGCATACAATCATCTTGCAACGAGATGTTAGATCATGATGTCATGGTTTCTTCTTGATTCTCCAGATTGGAGCTTTGATAATGGTCTTGGTGGTTCTCTTGGTATTGAGTACATTGGTGATTTTCTTGGGAGCTTCATGAGAGCGTTGTGTTGCATTTAAATCTTAGCATGGATTGATTGATTGTAAGTACTCATGGATACTTGAAGACTTGGGTGAAGCAAGAGTTCTCTTGGGTTTAGATACATTTATTGGGATGGTTACTCTTTGGAGGTTTCAACAAGAAGATTGAGGAGCTTTCACCTAGATATGAACGTGAGTTCATGATGGACCTGTAGAGGAGATTATGCTTGGAGAGATTCATGATGACTTTCTTATCTTGGAGGAGCATTCTCATCCCCACTCTTGGTCTACTAAAAAAAAAAACATCTAAGAGGTATTTGTTCATTCTTGTTTTGATATGCATTATTTTTTATGCTTTGTCTTCTCATAGATATGGATCTTGAGCTATGGTTAAACTAGTTCTAGAGGATTCATTTGAGAGATTATTAGCATGTTTATCTCCTTATGCATATTAGTTCATTTATGATGTCATGCATTGATGAGTTTAGGATATTTTATTGGGCTGATTTCCTAATATGGGAATGGATTTGAGTTAAATATTCCTTGTTTTAAGAGACTTATATCCTTGTTGGTTTTAGGGGATACATATGTTTTTTTTAAATCTTGGAGATTGAATGGTTGGGTTTTATTGAGGCTTTCCATTTAGGGTTGTGAAGGAGATCATACTTCTCATAGATTAGCATAAGAGGTGTGTGTAGAGGAACATCCTACATGCTTTGATTTGTAGGTTCTCTCTTTGGTCTTCTTCTTCTTCTTAAATGTTTGTATTCACATGACATTGGATTTGAGGTTTATGTGAAGCCATGGTGATCACTATGTTCTTGGTCATGTTTTTCTCATTGTTATTTAGTGAAAACATGGAGGTTTCTTGATCTCTTTAGTTTGTTGAGTGTGGAGAACTTGGGAGAGCGATGGAGACTAGTGGTGAGAGTTTTATTGCAACATATTTTTTTGCAATTTTGGCATATCTTTGTGGATTTTCCTTGGTACTACATGATATTGGTTGCACCTTCTATGTGATGGTACTGGTAGACTTGGTATGCCATTTTTATTTTCTATTTGACATTACCCATGCAATGGGAGATTTTGGATGTTTATATTCTTCACTGACAAGTTTGATAGTTGGAGTTTGTGATTGTAGTTTATGGGTTAGATATTTTATTTGCATGAGTTTTATTTATGTTTGGGTACCTTTGAGGTATGGATGATTGGATGGATAGCATTTTTTGTGGTTGTTATTTCCAGTCATGTGGGTTTTCTTTATTATGACAACTTGGATCCTTCGTTGTCACTTGGATTTGATGTGTGTGTGTTATTTGGATTGGTGCATCTTCACCTTGGCTTAATCCTCTTCTTCCATAGGTGGCATGTTGGAGGATGACGTGATTTCTTGCTTGATATGGTAGACATATTGGATGTTGTTGCAAGTATCTTGATGGAGCGCAAGAGCATGCTAGAGATTCATGTGGTTTCATGTATGGATATGATGATGTATTTCATTGATTGACCCTTATGCAATATATACAACAAGTGGATAATGTTAGGAATAGGTGTTGTACACATTTCATAACATTAGATTAATTGCAATAATGTAAAATAAATATTTTTTTGTGGTGCATCCTAAGTGATGTGTTTAGTCACATTAAATATTTATTTGGGTCCACTTGTAAAGTTGTATGTAACATTGGGTTAGATATTTTATGTGTGGGTAGCACATAGGAAAATATTTAATGTTGGGAAACTAATTCCCAAAAAAATGTGGAGTCAATAGTTTTATGTACTCATGGTTTTGAGTCACATGGTTTTACCTTACCACTTGGTTGTATTTGTGTGAGATTGAGTCTATAAAAGAAAGCACATGTTTAGTGGTTGAGGTTGGTTGTTGGTGGTTTTAGCTTGGCTATCATTGTATTGAGTCTTCTTTTGTAGAGTGTATATGTGAATCATGGAACAAGATGTCTGAATTCATGCTTGGACACAAGGAGGATGCATTGGAGGAGCTTGGTGTTTCAAACGTTTTCATGAAGACTTTACATAAGTGTATTGTAATATTATATTTTTGAATAATACGTTGAGTGTGGATGCTTTTGGAGGTTAGGTTTTTCCCTCTTGATGGTTTTCTCATATTATATCTTGTATTATCTTGTGATGTATTTGATCTTTGCACAAGGTCATTTTGTATACTTGCATGTATTCTTTTCTCTCATGGGGTTATATAGGAAATGGATTTTTCATCCTATATGACTTTTCCTAACATTTTTCAAGTGACGACAAGTTTAGATTTTGATCCATGTAAATGGATTTAATGGCTAGGATCAAATAGACAAGGATTGAGGATGATGTGGGTTTCAATATTAGAATAAATGGTAATGGGGATTAATTAGTCTTAATTATTTAGCTAATCAAATATTAATTAATCAATTAAAATGGGATCAAATAAATAAAGTTATTTAATTAAGGGCGAGGGATAATGGTAAACAATGAATGAATTAAGTAATTAATTAATGGATAGAGGATAGAGTAAAGTCAAATGTGGTCAAGTATGGATAAATTTAGGTGTCAAATTTTTTTCCCTCTTTGATATGGAATCATGACAAGAAGAAGTGGTGTTATCTCAAAGAAGATTAAAATATAGTGGATAAAAATGGATGACTAATGGAAGGATGCTCCAATCATTGAAAAGTTGAGGGATGACAAGGAGGGAGTTTGGTATGATCCATCGAGAGGATAGGTAGGTTCAAAGAACATGGTGGTATTCTGCAAATGGATGGGAGGACTAGGTGTGAAGGAAATAAAATGATCTAGAAAAAAGGGATAAAGGGAAGGATGTGGATAAGAAGGGTAGGAATAATGAGACATGGAGAGATGGGAGGATGAAGGGATGAATAAGAGTCATGTTTCTGTGGTATATAAACAACCTTGATTTGATATTGTACTTGATGTTATACACCAAGGTACAAGGAACCAAGGTGACAATGCACCAAGCACGTGAGTAAAATGTTAAATATAAAAATATGTCTTATGATACCATGATATGAAAGTCTATGATGCTCCTATGGCAATATCATGTAAAGACCATGATAGATACAAACAATGATAAGTAATAATCAAGAAAGCATGCACAACAAGCCAAAAATAAACCAAGATTGTGCCCCTAGTTAATGTGAAAACCAATTGATTGATGATGAAGAAGATAGCAATGTTAATGATAAGAAAAATGCATATCCCAAGATTGTATTGTTAACAATAAATATCTCCCTATGATGATAATTAGATTAAAGTGGATTAATGGACTATCAATTGAATTGGGTTAAAATTGATGGATATTTTTAGATGAGGTGCTAAATTGCATGGACTTTGATCAATTGCATTTGGATGGAGGCATGGAAGGAGGATAAATGGATTGGATGATTGGGGAGAAGGGAATATAGTGGATATGATGGTTAGGATGGTGGAATGGATGGGAAAACTAAAATGTTAAGATAGAAAATTCAAAAGATGCTAGCAATAAAAAAGTATTGATTTGATCGTGGAAGTGCTAATTTTCCATTGAAGTGCTAAACTATCAACATGGATGTAAAAAAATCATAGAAAATCAAGAAAAAATATGGGGTTAGAAGATCAATCATGCAAAAATAAAGGTAAGAGAATAAACGAGAGTGAAAACATAAATATACTAATGTAATAATGGAATCTTAAATACCTTATTTCTTCTTTGCTTCTCCAATTGAGTATAAGTGAACTACACCCAATGCTCCAATTGATGTGTTGTTTGTGATGTGTGATGGATGGTGGAATGTGGTTGCTTAGAAAAAAATAACATGATGTTGATATTAGGATTGATAGATCAAAAAATTGGTAGCATAATGATAGCATAACAGTGGGGTGATGAAAATGGGAGAGGCCTCCAATTTATAACTTTTCCATAAAAAAAATCAATGGCCAAGATGCATTGTTCAATGGAAGGCTAGGATTCGAAGAAGATGAAGGCATGGATTGGAATCTTAGAAGTGTCACAAGAGGAAGGAAAGAGGGTTAATGAGGTGTAAGATCTAGGCATTCTCATACATGTGTGAGCAAGATGTAGGATGAGTAGGCATGCTCACACATGTCAGAGCATTAGGGGGATAGGGAAACTTGTCAAGTGATGGCAAGTTTGGTTTTTGATCCATGTAGATGGATTTAATGGCTAGGATTAAATGGATTGGGATTGAGGATGATGTGGATTTAAATATTAGAGGAAATGGTATTAGGGATTAATTAATCTTAATTATTTAAGTAATCAAAGATTAATTAATTAATTAAGTCAAAGGATTTGGGGGATAAGGTTAAACTAAATTAAATAAATATAAATTACAGATGAGGGATAAGGGTGATCCCACAAAGCTGGTTTACAATTTATGGGAGATTCTGATTTTTGCTTAAATCACATATTTTTAGAAAATATAATGATTTAAGCCTTAAAAAGTTCCATTTAAAGCACTCCAATTGAAGAGGGTTTGATCAAACTACCTTAGATCAAACCCCCTTGGATAGAACCCTGCTAGTTTTAAACCATACCTATAACGAAGTCTCCTTTACACCTATCAAAATACTGATAAAAAACCACTTTTGATTTACCTTTTGGGGATCAAATGAATTCATTTAAAATTTACTTTTGTAAGTATGTGTCCTTATTATAAGCTTCCCAAAAGTATAATTTTAAATAAATTTAATTTAATATTATATTTATTTTTATTTCTTGTGAATGTAGGTTTTTCACTGAAAATCAAGCTCTCTATTTTGCACATGTAGAAAAATAACATATTATAAAAAAAATTAAAAAATATAAGTGTGATATTG
The DNA here is from genome assembly GCA_007258455.2 of Sequoia sempervirens. Taxonomy (NCBI): domain Eukaryota; kingdom Viridiplantae; phylum Streptophyta; class Pinopsida; order Cupressales; family Cupressaceae; genus Sequoia; species Sequoia sempervirens. The sequence goes on from VDFB02083861.1 coordinate 11,603, forward strand.
AGTCCTTGATCTAACAAAAAAAAAATTTTGATACATACAAAAAGTTATGTTACTCTGTGCTATGTCTGAATTGTAATTGGTTTGACTTCAAAACTTGATTAAAGAAAAAACATTCAATAAAAAACTATATAACCAAGTGGAAGCATTAGATATCATAGTTAAAAATCTGAATTCAAAAGAATTAGAATTTTATCCTTCATGGAAAAAAAGTTATGCATAATGATGAGCTACATTTTTTAAAATGTTGTTTTATGAAAAACTAGTTTTCGAGGGAGATGGAAAAAGAAGTGCAATATGATTCCAAAAAAATTGAAAAATATATATTTAGAATCTACTGACAAAATTTCACGAAACTCTAGTTTGTATCATCTTCAAATTCCTACTGTTAGCGCTATAGGTGTCCTAAAGTGAAGATTTAGTTAAAAAAAATTATTTCAGGTCCAGTTTGGCCAAAATTGTAAACCACTATTGTGGATCAACCATAAAGATAAAGTATAAATTGATTAATTAATTAATGACTAGAATAGTTTTTTGCTTTTTATATATGGGGTACGACTCCTTTATGTCTGGCTTACGGATAAAAAAAATTAATGGCTAGAATAGGGTGAAGTCAAATGTGGTTTGGTATGGATAAATTTAGGTGTCTACAATAGTAATAAGTGTGCAAGTAGCATATTCTTTCATGAAATTTGTTCATAGTAGCCTTATATCTAGATCCTATCACCACTTATTTCTAAAGATTTGGTCCAAATAATCAAATCCCCATTTGTCACCCTAGATCAAATCCATAGGTGCAAAATTGACTTGGGTCATTTCCACAATTATGGATCTAAATCTTAAGATGTTTAAAATTCAAATTAAATGTTGTGAACTTCATTATACTAGGAATTATGAGCTGATCTAACAATTTTATTTGTTTGTTTATCTATTATGTTGTATTTAAAGACATTCATTCACTTCTTTTAAATTGTGTTAAACTATAAAAGTTATCTTGATTAAAGAACTTTAAAAAAAATGCATTATCTACTTATGGAATTATCCTAGGCACCATTTCTCACTTCACTCTTGTCCTAAATTATTCACTCAGAGTCATAAAGCTAATCTAGTGGGGTCTAATTGAGGAGAACATAAGCCTAGAAATGAAATAGGTTCCCCAAATGTGTTTATAAACACCATTTTTCCATACTAAGATGCATATATCGAAACATTGAGATGACTAAATTGTTCACATCTTGTGCAAAGAATGAAAATACCTAGGCTAGAGTTTGGAATAAGGGTGAAAAGGGCAAATTGTATAGGAGATCGCCTTATCTATAATCATTTGCTTGGTGATGGAAACTAGGGAGGGTGATGATGGACCAATGGTGTTTATAAACACTTGTGGGGAACCTATTAAATTGTAAGGCTTATGTTCTCAAATAGACTCCTAGTGGATTGCTTTATGACAAGTGAAAGATTACTTGATAAGAAGTAAGCAATGGTGCCTAAAATAATGTTACAAGTAGATAGTGTAGAATTGATTCCCCCCTTCAAGCACTTTGATCTAGATAACTTTTATGTTCTAAGATGAATTTAAAGGAGTGAATGAATGTGTTTAAATACAACATAATACACAAATCAACACAAACATGTGCTAGGTTAGCTCACACTATCTAGAAGGAAGTTCACAAGATTTAATTTGATTTTTAAGTCTTAAGGTTTAGATTCACGATTGTGGAAATGACCCAAGTCAAGTCTATATTAGTAGTTCTAAGCTAGGGCCATGAATGAGGATAAAGATTGGGACCAAATCTTTAGAAAGAAGTGGTGATGGGATCAAGATATAAGGCTACTACTAAACAAATCCATGCAAGAATATATTACTTGTACACTTACTATTATTATATTTAAGTCACTCTAATCAATGTGGACCCAAATCTTAAAATAAAATGATGAGTATAAAATTTTCACCATTCCCAATAGATTATAGATTTGGACCAAATATTTAAGAGATAAGTGGTAATGGTATCAAGACATAAAAGATGTTATGAGCCAAATTCATGCAAGATTGTGGCAAAGTAATGGGCATGCCCTTGTGTGTAAACAGTCAATTCAAACATTGTTAAATGATTCTTATATCACACTTTTATAATATGACTATTATTGCCTTACATTTATGGCTAGACAAGTCCTATACCTCAATTTCTAATATGACTATTAGTGCCTTACATTTATGGCCATTGGACCACTATATACACCATACATCTATTGCAATAACTCAAAAATATTCAAACATCTTTCAAAATTTCAATTGAGTACTTGTCTCATTAAATTCTTCAATTTTGAATGGTTGTATTTATCTTTCAATTTGGATATGACAATCTTCTAATATGACTATTATTGTCTTACATACATAACCATTTAAGTAGTACACCATACAACTATTCGCAATAACTCAATGATATTGAGACATTCTTTGAAAATTTCAATTTTAAATGATCATATATATCTTTCAATTCTTATATCTCAATTTTCTAACATTACTATTAATACCTTTCATTTCATTTATGACCATTTGACCACTACACCATACGACTATTTGCAATAGCTCTAATATTTTAACATTTTATCAAAATTCTTATTAAATTTTTCAATCATATATATCTTCCATTTTTTCAATTGAATGCTCGTCGTTACAAGTTCTAAAGTTTAATAATTTTCTAGATACACATTGATTTGTAATTAGTAACTTGCCCAATGCCAAAGAAATCATTTATACCAATTTATTTTGATAAAGAAGGTAAGACAATTAAAAAAAAGACACGGGAGAAATTACCTCCGCGTTGTGTAATCGTGCTTTCTGAGCGGTTTCGGGGTTTTTGCCTCGGTTTAGCAAGTGAAATTGTGGGCCAATTAAATGTGTTCAGTCGCCGCAAGCAAACGCCAACTGGTCAATTGTTGAGTCGTTTGAGGCATTGAAACCCACCCAACTAAGCGAAACCCGACGAACTAATTATCAAACAATTTAAAGAAGTCAAGTCAATGCTTAACATTATCTGCGATCTAACACCACCAACACCGCGTCAACACGCCGTCATTATTTAGCACTTTCTTCTATGTCAATTAACATTGAACTCTCGAAATGTGTAGAAAATCCAACTCGTTTAACAGATATTTTTCATTATCAACAATTTTGTGTGTTGAGATTATTTAAGAAGTTAAGAATTGAGGGATAGAGGGGTGGTTTTGTTGCTTCTGTATTAAATTGTGTGTTTTGTTTTTGGATCAACAAGCACAGCTTAATTTAGAAGCAACAAATTCAACTAATATGAACTGTGGAAATCTAATGTCTTTGGATAGAAGATTGTCTTTTTGAAAAATACAATTATGATTTACAGCCTCGTTTCCTTAAAATCAACACAATTATGATTTCGTTTCTCTAAAATCTATAAGATTTTAGATCTCAACCTTTCAAAATAAAAAAAAAATCGATTTCATTTCTTTAAATCAACATGATTACAGCCTCATCCCTTTAAAATCACAATGTTTTTCACCAAGATGTAATCTGTAGCAGTAGATTACAGTGGTTTAAAGATTCGCCAACTTTGAGCAATATGCTGCTAATTTAATCCAGTCCAGATCCATTCATGTCAACAAGCACAGTTTAATTCAGAGTTTTTGGATCAACAAGCATAAGTTTAATTCAGAAGCAACAAATTCAACAAGCACAAGTTTAATTCAGAAGCAACAAATTCAACTAATATGAACTGTGGAAATCTAATGTCTTTGGATAGAAGATTGCCTTTTTGAAAAACACAAATATGATTTACAGCCTCATCTCCTTAAAATCAACACAAATATGATTTCGTTTCTCTAAAATCTATAAGATTACGATCTCAACCTTTCAAAATCAAAACAATTTCGATTTCATTTCTTTAAATCAACATGATTACAGCCTCAGCCCTTTAAGATCATAATGTTTTTCACCAAGACGTAATCTGTAGCAGTAGATTACAGTGGTTTAAAGATTCGCCAACTTTGAGCAATATACTGCTAATTTAATCCAGTCCAGATCCATTCATGTCACGATTTATACCTTTTCCGAAGCATAGAAAAAAAAAAATTATTTTTTTTGAAAAAGAGAAAAAAATGCTTACTGAAATTGACCAAATCACAGCAGACGCAGAGCCAAATTCTCATCAACACGGAAATCGCACGGTCCGAGAAGAAATTATATACACCAACTCAAATCATTTTAAAGATCACTGTTGTTTTATCTATTTTCGACCAAAAAAGACAGCAATAATTAACACGCAAAAATAAACCCCAACATGTTGCGTCAATATTTACAAAAACCAGAAAAAACGCTTCCTACAATTTACAAAAATATGAGAAATGGAATGTTCAGAGAACACTGCCGCTGAGCTCATCGACATTATTATTGAACCACCAGTCAGGTTCCTGAATAGAATTCAGGAAACCCTGATTCTGATCCGGCACGAAATATCCACTTCCGGAACCGCCACCGCCGCCGCTGCCACCGCCATTCTTAAGAAACGACTGCATACACGCAGCTCTGAGTTTCTCAGAGATAAATAAGTCCTCAGCCGGGGCGGTGGAGCGAACAAGAGGCGGCGGCTGTGTAAAAGCATTATTAAGATTAGCAGGAGCTCCGCCACACGCAGCAATGAAAATAGCCGAGGTATCGAGGGTTGGGAGACCCTGGATGGCAGCCGAGGCGTTGGCGCTAACGGCGGCGGTGGAAGAGGAGGCGCGCTTAGGCTCCGGCCTAACGAGCCCCGGCATCCCGACTCCAGCGGTGGAGGAGCTCCAGAGTCGAGTGGCGTTAGGGTTTATAGGCACGCCCGTCACCTGCTGCACCATGGCTCTGAAATTCGCCGGATCCGCGTTCAGGAAAGTTATAGGCGTCTTGTTCGCCGCTCTTGACCGCCGCTTGCTCACCTTCCCCGTCGCACTTAGACCATTATTTCGCTTAAACTGCGATTGCTGACTTACCAGGGACTCGATCCCCAGACCTCCCCCTTCTCCCTCATCTCCTTTCGCTCCGCTCTCAGAGCTCACTTCGCTCTCACTCTTACACCTCCACTCCGAGCCCGTCCACGCGGAGGAGCCAGGCAGTGACTGAAATTCATAGATATTAGCATTACTTTTGGTGCTCTGCGAGCACAATTCTCTCTGCAAAGCCATGGTCAGCGACTGCATATCACGCTGAGATGCTTGGGATATCCACGCATCCGCAGAAAGAGAATTATTTTGTTCCAGCATCGAGCCAGTATCGAATCTCAAAGCAGCCGCTGCACTGTTCTTCCCAGACACCAGTTCCTCCCACGTCTTGCTATGACTCAAACCAGCCTGCACCATATTCACTCTCTATTCTCACCGCCTCGCTCACAAGTCTATATATTTATATATGTGCGTCAAATACATACACAATGTATATGTATCCAAGTGGTGCTATGCTACGCAGAAGAACTAAGAACTAACTAGTTGTATAGTAGAAACGTGAGGACGAAGAAAAGAAATGTAGGCGCGGGGTATTAGTAGGCGGAGAACGTTTGAATTATAAAGTGCTTAAAGGGGGATTTTGCGATTTAATTAATATTTGACCGGTTACCATGGATTAGATAGCGTGTAGAGTTAGGGTTAAAGGGTTTGGGTCAACATCGACGTTGACGGTGGGCGCCGTCGCATTCCTCATTTCTCCCGCGTCACGCGGATTGACAGAGCCAAGAACGTTCCTCCTTATTTCTTTTGTGGTCTTTTTCTTTTTTACAAGCCTTCTAACCCTAGTGGCCCCCACCCCTGCTAAGGGCCTATAGAGCCCTTACCCCTTTCTTTACCCCTTTCTTAGTCGTGTTGGGATGTATATTCCGTGACAACATTGCCTACGTGAGCGTATTTTGTCACTTTGCCTTTAGCGTATTGTACGATAGACGAGTGGGCTTCTAGAAGTGGAATTGACTCATCTCCACGTGAAATTCTATTTTACTATGTATATATGCTTCAATGCTATTAGACCACATGCGACCCTTCCCTTACACTCAACCTCCTTGTCTATCCACATTCTAAATTTTAATTAATTGATTAGTATTTACGGTCAAAGGAGCATACTTGGTCGATAGGCATTGTCTAGTTGGCCCATAGGACTAAATTTAGCAATGCTACTAACTAGAAAGGTATAAGGAGTTGTAATAGGGTGAGTGGATAATTAAAAAATGTTTTAATATAAAAATGATTGTATTATATTGGATGTAATTAGGAATTTGTGATGTTCTCATCAAAATCTTCAATGATTTAAATGAATTAGGGTTAAATTTTAAATACATATTTCTTGTTGGAATACAAAGTCAATTTTGTTGTTATTTTAATAGTGATGAATAGTCAATATTAATATAAATTTTTTTGGGGACTCTATTTTGGGTAGTTTTGACAAATGTTCAATATGTAGTTGTATGAATCGCACTTTCTATTTTTGGAAAGTTTTGTTCGACAAGGATTCTGCAACTTCGATTTCTTATATTTTATTGAAGTCACGCTTTCTGCAACTTTTGAAGGTTGTTGTAATTGTGAATTTCTTGAGAAATAAAATATAAAAGATGTGTGCTTATGGTTTTTTCCTAGTATAATTTTACCATGTTTTCCACATAAATATTGTGTTAAACTTGTGCTTATTATTTTTCTCTAGTATTTTGCATTGTAGATTTTCTTACATCTCTAACATGTGATTTGAAATAATTTGCACTTCCCTTAACAAATAAATAATAGTATAGAAGGGAAACATGAGTTTAAATTACGAAAATTCAAATTTAAAAGTTTAGGGTTTAAGATCTACGAGCACAAAAATGTTCTAGGCTAATTTTGCAGTAATGGATCTAAACAAGACAAACTATTAGATATAAAATTAGATCAATATCCCAAGGGAAAGTGATGGTGCATACATGTTAGGATAATGTTATTTACCAACTTTCATGCAAAAATATACCAACTTGCACATTAGTCAATGTATGAAGAGCAACCTAATTTTGTTTGAGTCTAAAGCATAAGGAAAAAGGGCATTAGTATGTAAATTCTCACTATCAAATTTTGTTCCCACTTTGATTTGCATGAGAACTACTTTGAGGACACATGTTAAAGTAAAATCAAGCAATCAACATGATTAAATATTTTAGACACTCAAAGGGATATATAGATATAGACAATGATAATTGCATTCTCCTCACAATTAGTGCACCATTGAAAACTTACTATAATGTAGGAAAAAGGGGATGTGTATAGGGTATAGGGGATATAGGATAGTATGTGAAGGGGATCACTAGAATGAAACACCTAAAATGCACCTTTTTCCTAACTTCATTAGAAAGAGAGATCTCCCAAGGATAGAATTGACTCTCAACCTTGTGGTGAGTCAACCCTATTGGGAAGGATCTGGCATTTTCTTATGACAAAAATGACCGATTGACTGTTTTGCGATATAAAATTAAATTCCTTAATGAACTCAATTATGTGACCTAAAACTTGTATTGTAGAGTATTATGATAGCACAAACATAAACAATAAATTTCAAGAAGATTTGAGAAGGGAAGAATGGTATGTACCTAACACCAAAAGTGGGTTTTAAACACTGCTGAAAGACACATTCTCCCTAGGGCGAATGGGTCTTTGTATAAGGGTCCAAAATCTTCTTTTACAATCCTCATATCCCAGATCTAGGCTTCTAATTTCTCCAGGTTTGACTGTCGAAAAGTCAAAAATAAATCCTATAGGTGAGGTTTCGTAGCTTGACAACTTTGATGACAACTTTGAAAAAATTGCTCTTTTGAGTGATCTTCAATCCTTCTTCACCTATAAATCTACACATGCAAAGAGAGAAGAAAAATGATTGTTTTTGGGTGAATAAGGGTTTGCCTTGATTAAACCCCGATTTGATAATTAAACCTTGATGATAAAAGATAATGATAAATGAAAGGAATTGATGAATGAACAATATTATGTTACAAGTCACCAAAACCTTAATGGTTTCCCTTAGAGGACTAAATTCTAACACATCACTCTAAGGATTGGATCTTGCTTAAATTGGCTTGAATGATTGCTTGATTTGATGCTTGAATGCTTGAAACCTGCATCACAATGTTAGCTCCAAAACATGATATGAACACACAAGAATCTTGACATGATGCTATGATCTTGATTGTTCTTGTAGATGACTGATAACTCTACTCTTCAATACCCTTGACAATAATATTTTCTTGTATGATCTCTTGATTATGCATGGTTAGTTTGAATTGGTAAAATAACTATGTATTTATAGGTGTTTATCTATTTTCCCAAAAATTAGATTCAAAAAGCCAACATTTGAAACTTGAATTTGAATCATTAAAATGCTCCCAAAAACATATTAAAAATTGGGTCTTGGCACTTAAGGAGGACCTCTTCGCCCTTGGGTGAATGGGTCCCAGGACCTAAGTCCAGGACACACAACTTCCAAGGTGTTTAAATTAATGTTGGCAATTGTTTAATATAGGTTTCCCTTTCAAAAAAAAAGAATAATAAGGTGTAGGAATAGATAATTTAGGTAATTAGAAGCTTAATTAAGTCCAATTAATTAAGGGGATGCAAACATGGTGTGAAAATATAAAGGAGTACATTTTTCTACACTACATTTAGCCCCCACTTTAGTGAAAGTATGAGCCCATGCTCAAACTTACACTAAAGTAGAAAAATAAGTCAAGAGAGATCTAATTGTATAATTGTTAGAAAGATGAGATGACAAGGATCAAGGAGGATGATCAAGCCCCCAGAATCAAAGATCCCATGGAAAACCAACAAAGACACAAAGAGACATATGAATGCAACAACGACACAAGATACAACATCATACAGTGTTAAAATTAATGCAAAAAGGAAAAAGGGGGGTGGCTCAAGCTTCGACTGTTTGTCCAAATAATATGGATCAAGCCTAGGCTATTTTTCCAAAGATATGCTCACAAGGGCTAGTGCAATTCGATATACACTAGGTGAGCCCCAAGGAAATATGAGAAACACACAATGGTCCAGTGCAGTCCGATATATGCCAAGTGTGTACGCATAACCATATCAAAAGTTATACTCCTTGATAACTTTGATAAGGTGCCACACAAGATGGTCACAAGGCTAGCAAGTTGCATTATGCTAGACACTCATGAAATAAAGACACCACAAAGCAAGCAAGTTGTATTATGCTTAGTGGCACATAATTTTATTTATTATAGTCAAAGGGGTTTTGCTTAGTTCATGAAAAGTCTCACTTTAGGGAAAATCACGCTTGATATCACCATCTAGAGAGGACTAGTTGAGAGATAAAAGATTTTCACCTTAGGGAATGCAAACCATAACATTACCACTAAGAGGAATGTCATATGCCAAGAAAGGTCACGCTCTTTAAGGACATCAATCCCAATGTCACCACCAAGAAGACACATCATGTGAAGTAAGAAGACCAAAATTTGAATGAAGATCATGTCATCAAGCAAGCAACAAGTGGGAGGAATAATGCACCCCACTTTAAAAAAATTGCTAAATGCATGGCATGCTATGAGCAATTACTTTAAAGTAGAAGATGATAAATGCCAATTGATAAAAGAGACATGAGAGCTTATTTGGAAAGCCCTATGCCAATGATATGTTTCCAAATAAAGTTGCATCATGAAAATGAGGATGCCCCCAATATACAATCCTAAGATAACACATAAGGGATCCATGGATTTGGGGTCAATGTATGTCTTTGCTACAGTGATATAATAGATCTCGGAGTCATAATCATTCTCCAAATAACTCATGGAACGATGAGCACAAAGGAAGAATGATACATATAGAGAGAGAAAACAAAGAGAAGCCTTTTGGATCAACATGGAAGAGACCTAAATGTCTCAACACTTTGCATTGTCCCCAAAAGGAAAACACAAAACAAAAGGAAAGACAATGATTACGACATAGAGAAGAATAAAGATACAAATAGAAGAATGTCAAATTAGATTCACTTCCTTTGTATCCTTGCACCAACGGAGTGAAAAGGGTCATCCAAAGTAGGCTTACAAACATAAAGACACACCAAGTAGCATAGTACGAGGGATCACATTACACACATACAATCACACAAAGAGCATGAATAGACATAAAGCTAGTTTGACACATGCGAGCCAACCTAAAGCAAGTCATCTCCATCCCAATCTTGTTCATCATATACAAAAGGCAGATGACTAGGAAAAGTGGCAACAATGAGTGTCATATTAGGACAAGGCTATCTAATCCCTTTCCCCCCAAATGTAGGACAAGGATGAGCTGAGGTAGGTGATGAGAATGTGCTCCTTGCAATATAGAAATGATTTGTATGAAATGTAATACACATGTAGTAGTGAGTATGCTATAATTCTACAACTATCACATGGCAAAGAGAAAAGTGGAAATTTGTTGATCTATTATACAATCAAGTTGTCTTGAAGGAGGACCAAATTATTTTAATACCATCTTTAAAGCATGAGAATCATTGGTAATATGCCCAATATTTCTATGAAATGCACAGTAATTCATATTTTTACTTTTTCCTTTTTTGTTCTCTTGAATAGGTGGCAATGTAGCAGTCCTAGATGGAGGAGTTGATCCATTTTTTGTTCAGTTTCTATTATGGTATGCAAAAATGGTAACTTCTTGAGCTTATAGGGCTTAGGTTTCTTACTTGATTGGGAAACTTGTCAAGGTGGAACCATGGAGGATCGAAGGTGACCCTATCATACTCATGAGGCATTAGTTGGTGTTTTGAAACAATCTTGTGAAAGAGAATACCTTTCCCATTAGGAGAGGTAGCAAGAGGAGGAGAATATTGATATCCTAGTCCCTTGGTATCTTCTGATGGTTGTTGTTCTAGCAATTGATGGATTTCATGTTCATTAGTTATGCCACATCCTTGTTTGCTTAAGATTTTAAAGCTTTGACCATAACTCTCTTCTAAGTTGATAGGTGTCTTAGTAACTTGATGAGCATAGGATAGAAGAGTATCACTTGTCCTTGTTAACAAGTTCTTCCATGATTGATGGTTGAGGCTTGCTTTGTGTTTCTTTTTCAGGATGCAAAAGGTTGAGCATATCAAGTGATGGGATGATAGGAGGTGTTGGTTGTTGCATGGATGGATAGAAGGATGCATTATTCTCAAGGTTATGTAAGGAGTCCTATATGAATTATTGCATGTTATCTTCATCTTGGCCTAAGATCTCCACCTCGCAAGGACATTCATTAGGAGGTGAAGATTCATGAGTGTTATCAATTGCATTAGGATCAACTCCAAATATACAACTTGAAACATTGAGCAAAGATCTTAAGGTCATCCATATGTTACCAAAACACATATCCATAATGAAGTTTGATGCAAAGTTTTAGATATAAAATGATAATTGACTAGTTTAAAATGCAATAACCTGAAAATTATATCTTTTGAATGCAAATTTTATGTTTGAACAATGGGCTTGTTTTGACCAATTAACTTGAATGCAAACAATTTTATAAAACTACAATTCTAGAAACTGAAAATGAGATCTACAAACAACCAAAAATAAAGCAAACAAAGATAGATTTATGCCAAAAAATTAGAAAATGACCTGTATAAGGATTTATTCTCCCTAGGGCGAATAAGTCCTTGCATAGGAGTTTGAAAATTTAAGTTCCCAGTTTCTAAGTTGATGTTTAAGGTTGTTGTTTTAGGTTGCAAATAGATACTTTCAGTTACATATTTCTAGATTTTTATGTTTGGATGTAAATGCAATTTGATGGCAAACAATAAGAAAAATGACAACTTTTTAGATACAATTTTGTTTCAATTTTCTAATGTAAATGAATGAAAAACATTAATATGTAGACTACTATGTAAAAAGAATTCACTATGTATGCAAATTTTTGGATTTTGGAAATTTTAAAGAATGCAAAATGCACTTTTAAAACCCTAAATGAAATGAAAACTAATGCAATTTTCAAAACCATAAGTGAGATGCAATGCAAACTAATGAAAATCCTAGATCTAGGGTTTTGAAAGACTACCAAATCAAATAGCTTATACTGTAAGAATGGCAGATTCACCAAAATGAAACATAG